>CAXITT010000011.1:3055928-3110573 GCA_964033795.1 Lymnaea stagnalis
GACAGACAGTTCCGGCTGGTAAAAACAAGAACAAAGTACAGAAGCTCCTCATTCCTGCCGAAGACAATAGGGGACTGGAACAAGCTTCCAAAAGCAACAGTTGAGGCAGCTACACTCGACACATTTGTGTCTATTGCCTCCTGTATTCCAACCCCCAGTTCATAACACCACTGCTGAGTCGCCCTTGCAACCAGTGAAGTTTCCCATTGAAACCCATGGACAGTAACATCGCAAACCCCTCTGAAACATAGGAGCCAGAATGATCAATTCATTGATCATGGGCCCTCAAAATAAAGAAGAAGAATCAGAAAACATAGTTTTAAAGTCCATGACAAATATATTTTTGTTTGTTTACCTTTAAAAGTAAATTAAATACTTTTAACATCTGGTTTTAGTTTATTAACCAAAACTTTAATCCTCAATTGTAAAAATATTTCTTTTGAAAGTAAAAGTAAATAAAATTACACAATTTAATTAATCAAGTAAAAGCTGGACAACAAAACATTTAAAAGAATACCTGACTCTGCTGGGCTCTCAGAGTGAGATAACCTGGGTGATGCTCCGTATCAAGAAGTAGAGAGGCTGGTGGGTGGACACAAACATTGTTCTTACAGTAGATTATTTCACCATCAAGTGGTGGGGGGCGCAAACTTTCAGAGCCAGATAGGCCAAAGAGATTGCTTGCCTTTTTGAATATGTTACTGAATGCCATTGGCTGGAATGGGTCATAGGTTCCTCTATGATGTCACTTCTCTTGATCACAATAATCTTTCATTTTGAAATCTGGGCGTTAACAATTATTTTGAGTTAACAATTATTTTAAGTACCTGGAGGGAAAAATAAAATAAATATACATTATATATATAGCTTTACATCATTTTATTCCTAAAAAATAACATTTTTTGGGTGAAAATTGTACATTCAATTTTACAATTGTTAACATTATTATATAGTTATACAAATATATAATGTAACTAAAGGGATAGAAGAAGGCTAGACCTGAATGTTGATTTTAAAAATATGTTTCACTAGTGTAAGAATACATAAATAAATGAGAGGGAAAATGCAGAAATTAGTTACATATCATAGAATGTCTTCTCAGTTAGGTAATTAAACCCTTCCACTTTTCCAACTGTAAAAACATTTCATTTACATAACTTAATAAATAATAATTAATTAAGAAAAGAAGCATTGCAAAAATATTGTAACAGCTTTTAGGCCTTATATAAAATTTTCTCATTTTAAATATCTCATTATGAGCAACCACATTATGTAGAGTCACTGTATTTGGATGGCTCACAAATAGATGACCTAGACACAGCTGTTGGCAACACTAGGCAAGAGCAATTAATCTAATTTACACTGCCAGCTCTGTTTGTTATGCATTTTAAAACTTTTTATAACCATTGCCATTGTAACTTGCACCTAGCCAGGAAAATTAAAAAAAAAAAAGCATACATATTTAAGCAATTGATTAAGAGTTTTATTAGTGAGCTCAGTAAGACACAAAATTATTACTAGAAAACTGAAACAAAGAAAGCCCAAATATTAATCATTTATATATACAGGCAAATTGTTATACAATAGCACAGATGCACAGGGAAAATGTGTAACAAACACAGTATTTTAAAATAACATCCCAAGAATATAAATTATGAATATACAACATAAATTAGGGAAAGCCACAACAAACTGCCCCACATCTGAAAAGAAGAAATCACTTTTAATAACATCCTCATTTTGAAGTATATTTGAACGCTTTTTATATAATGTGGCACTGCTCAAGGATTTTTATGCATTTATGTACTGTGTACTCAAATGGATCTACTCTAATTAATTATTAATTCTTAAATATGTTGCATAAAGATAATCGTAATGAAAAGTTCTTGGCTTTTATTTTCGTATCTAGTTTCGAATTCAAGCACACTAGCATTTGAGGCAACCCCCGATTCCCCTTGACGATCAATAAATCAAAATCAAAGCTACATATATGTTACAGACAGGTCATAACCTGGAAAAACTGTGCTCAAAGAAGTTTAGGAAAAAAATAAAATAAACAAACAAGATTTAAAAACTATGTTGAGGAAAAAAAATGAGGCAATAAAAAAATTCAACATTATCAACAATACTTTTAAAATTAGTAGTTATCCATAATCCAGATATAATCACTACACTTGCAATAAGAGTCATTAAATGGCAGTTCGTTCAGCGATAATTGGTAAGTAATTTAAAACGGAACAAATTAATTTTGTAGATTAGAAATAACAGCTTCTCTGCACTATTTACCTTTCTTTGCCTATGACAATATTTATGAGCATGATAATGATAAAATGAATGTCACAATTGAATGAAATGAAATTGAATGAACCTATGGTTCTCAAATTTTATTTTTTTAAAGTTTTAAACAAAAATAATAATAGAAATATTACCATTCCTATAGTTGTTTTAAAAAAAAAACAAAAAAACTGTTCACCTTTTCCTAAGCCTAGTTGTCATTTTATTTTTGGAATTATTGGACAAATATGTCATCATGGAGCTGTGAGCTGTGTTCACAGAGGATTAGTCATATATTATAACATGAATCATTTCTGTTTTGTCCGAAACTACGCCGAAAGGGATCATAAGGTATCTTATGGTACCGAAACCAAAACCAAAATTCGGTCTGCCTCTAACTACTAGTACTAGAGCTACTTAAGCTTAATTTTTCAACATAGTTAACTAATTTTGACTGGTCCAGGATTATAGCCACAATTAGTGGCTTGCTGAAATGACAATAACCCAGATATTTATATATTCTAATCAAAATGTAACTTTGTACAGGGCTTAAATGCAGTTAGTAGCAGGGCTGGCAAGTATTCCATGGTATAAAGGTCATAGAGGTTTATTTAAACCGAAGAAATAAGTTTACAAAAATATAGTCCTTTCAATTATCTTTCATTTAATACCAAGTTTAGTCTTATAAACAAAAAAATAATATTTTTAATATTTTTAAATAAACCCAACCTCTCACTCTTTTTGCTCTTCGAAGAAAAATTTAAATTTTTTCGATAAAAAAATTCCGCAGTGAAAGAGTTAAACACTTCATTCTCTGTAAAAACTCATTAAAAGAAAGAAAATCTGAAAGTTTATTAAAGGGAAATCATTCCAGATTTGATTAAAAGTAATTTAAAACAAATAGCTAAGAATAGAAATGAAACATTGACGGTGCCATCATCGATCCGACAAAAACTTCATTTAAAATGAACAATGGGATCATTGTTCCAGAGAAAATGAGTTAATAATTTTTAAAATAGAAAAATTTATAAACTTTAATGTATGAAAAGAAAACAGAGTGTGAGTTTATATCATATCCAAGAAAATTATTGTGGAACATGAACTCGTGCAAATATGAAGGAAAAAGTTCGGGGCTTGTGCTAAACTGTATTTTCAGTTTGCGCTTTGTGTGCATCCACATATTTTCAACTTTCTGTGTGTGGAAACCAGGTCATTTGATTTCGGATTGGGAGTTAATAGATTCTGTGTCTAATCTGGTTTATCTCTGCATAAGCCGCCCATCCATCTGATACAATATGTGAGCCTATATAGTAGTGATGGGACGATACCAACATTTTTAACGATTCTGATTCTACCCAATTATCCCGATTTCCGATACGATTCCTGGCCATTATTACATCTATGTATTACTGTGCCCAGGTTTTAACATTTTTAATTAATATAAAAGTTGAGAATTGATTAGAAAAGTTTATTAACTTGCTATTGAAGCTTTACAATATGCTAGATAACAATGTCTTGGAAAAGGTTTTATACGCGACACAAACTTTGCGCTGTCACCGGCTTACGGCAGTTAATCAGTTAAGACTAAGAATCGTTTTGGTATCGGAATCGGGTCTGAATTATTCAGCTCCGATACCGATTCCCCATGCTTTGGAAAAATCTATTATTCCGATACGATTCCGATTAATCATCCCATCACTACTATATAGGAATTTGTCTTTCTATGCATATAAATATAATGCACCCTGTAATTGTAATGTGATTGCAAATCAACATCGGTCTAGCACTTAAATAAGAAAACGGCACCCACTCTCTCTCTATGCCATAGAAAACCCAGTCGCCCTCTATCCACAGTACTAGTACTATGGCACGGACATCAATAAAAAGTAAGAAGTTAGTAAGAGTTTAAATAGCCCTTCAAACCAGAACAACATGATTTTATAACTGACACTGAAGTTGTAGACTCAACCTAAAATTACAACTAATTACTATTGGTAATTTACCACTTGAGCGTCGGCCAGGAAAAAATCCAGTTGTTTCGGTTTGAAGGGCTATTTAAACAATTATTATTATCTTGTTTTTTCGATGTTGTACATATTCTTCTTATCTACATGAATTCATGTTCCGCAACCGTTTTTGAGGACATTATATTTTCAAGAACTTCATTCTCACCTTGGGGGAGAACTATGCATAATGTCATTTTTACACATTACATTGTTTGATTTCTTCTATTTTAATTTTTTTTTCTAAAATTAAATTGTTTTACATTTTCTATTTTTTAAAATTGTATTGTGTTATTTGTTCTACCCGGTACTGTATATGTGCTGGAAGAGTATGTACAACGTCGTAAAAACAAGATAAGAATAATTGTTTAAATAGCCCTTCAAACCGGAACAGCTGGATTTTTTCTTGGCCGACGCTCAAGTGGTAAATTACCTTACTATTGACTATTATTTACTTAATTTTTAATAATTTACTTAGGGATTAGGACATTAGAAAATTACAAAATCTGTGCTTTAATTTTTTTGCTTAGAAATTAGTACAAGGCGGGCTCAAGGGATGATACACTGTTACTGTTAAACTGTTATTTTTCATTTTGACACAAACGCATTCTCGGCATCGGCCCAATTTATATTAATTATAGGCGTAGGCTACATTACAATTAATAATTTTCATTAGTCCTAAATAGTGGATCACAAAATAGTGTATTGTTATTCCTTAATTATATATATATTTACCAGAAAACTGAGTAAAAAGTAATTCATTACGGACTTTACAGACCTTTCGTCATAATCTAAGAAGCAGAATCAATAAAACTCGGCCATTTTGATGCGTATCGCATAGAATTCTTGACTGTAGTTTCATTGGTTTAAAAAAAATAAATAAAGTGGAGCGAATTGATTCCGTTCTATGACACTATGACCCTCTCATAGCAACAGATCAACAGCTTGAAAATGGCTGACGAGGAGAATAGGTTTGTAAAATTAACAATCATAAGACTTCTTCATTAAAAAATCATTCAATGGAACTATTTATTTGAAATAAAAATCATAAAAGTGTAATGTATAGCGAAAATTGTAAAGAAATTCATTATAATCCTTATTAAATGATTGATTTTCAGAAAATGCCTGGATAAATTTAATTTTAAAAAAAAAGTCGGCTAAATCGGGCAAAGTAAAGGCTAAAGTATTGGCACGCATTGGCCATTGACAATCACAATGATTCAATATCACAATGTGATTGATTCAGTTTCAGAGTAGACTCGGCATGATGAAATTTATGGTTGTCTGATTTTAATACTAATAATTTAAACGATCACACTCGTAGCAAATATTTAAATTTAACAAAATATTCTAAATATTGCATGGCATAGTCTAGACAGCAGGCTTAGAATAATTTTAAAACAGCAGTCGTCACGTAAGTAAGTGGTATAATTGACTATGTTTACTAAGAAGTCTATGATATGTCATATAAAATCTATAAAGACATATAATATGTAGTAGTAGTAGTAGGCTTAAACTTAAGCCTACTAACGACTACAACTACTACTAGGCATACATATTACATGTCGGCAATACTCCAAAGTTCGGTCCCAAATTATTTCGTATGAAAAAAATGCAATACACAGTGTTTATTGTTAGAAAACAACAGACATGTCAGTCATAGCTTTTGCAAATAACTGTCGCTTTACAAACCAGTCAGTAAATACTAAATATTGTAATATGCGCATAGCATTTGCAAATACCAGCCGAAAACGTTCTCCTTGTGACTGTTGCACCACTGAAAGGCCCCCAAGTAGCTGGCAAACTGACAGCAACTAGTACCACTCTGATAGCGGAGTTTTCGTTTCGCTTGCATCCAAAGTCCTTCAATATTTTATGTGTGAATGTCCTGGTCTACTGGATCAACAAATTCATGCGCGTGCACATGACAGTTTGTGCATAAATCCCGTTGTTGAACTGACCGACATTTTGATATCCTCGCCAAAGCGTCCGTGACGATAGCTGTCCCTGGTTACATAATGATTTATAATAATGCGCTTGAGTGTTTGTGCATCTCGACGACGGGGTAAGTGAGTTCGCTGTGCTATATTTTTTTTTTTACATCATGTTCGGACTTGGAAATTACTTGATCACATAGATTATATATTTTAAAAGCAGAAACACTTATTTACAAGAGTATTGATTGTCCCCAAAATTTATGAGAGCTTGAACCATGTGACTAAAAATTCAAGGTTGCTAAGTCGTGGCCATTTTTCCCCCTTGATTTACCAGAAGTGATATATCTCTAATGTAAACAGCGGTTATTATTATTTAAAACCTTTTTAAAACAAATAAATAAATATTTCCTGTATTATAACTTAGTAGTTTGATTTTTGATATACACTTTTATAACTGATTTTTAATAATAATTACACTTTAGGCCTATATAGTTATTATATAAGAGCAGGCTTTGGATCAATAATACTAATACATATACTGAGATAAAACAACAAAGTGATCAAAGTGCAGTGACATACAAAGAGCTATGAATTAGTAAGATAGCTTCTAGTCTTAGTTATTAACAGCTATAAATGTACATATAATAAAGAACATTGTGTAGCCTATTTAAAAAATATTGAATCATTATTTATATGCAACGGTCTTCATAAATTAGTAGTCCTAATCTTTTTTTTTATTTTTCAGAGTTACAGATTGTCATCATTCCCTGTAATTATGCTATGTTGGACCAACTTGGAGGAGATCAACAAACAACCCTATTTGATATTGACAATGGAGGCAGATGTTTTTTAATGTACCAATCCATGAGGATGAAGTGTTGCTAGACCTCAGGAGCCGAAATGTAATGTACCTGTACCCGGTGCAATAATAATGTCGACAGAGACAGAGTTTCATTCAAAAACTTTGTACATAAAATGCTCTGAATTATGATATTTGAATTTAAATGCTTTATTAATTTTAGATTGTGTCTATTTGTACTAAAGATTTCATTGAATTAGCATTATTATTTTAAAAGTTATGTTTAAAAATGTTCATCAATGTGAACAGATTACATGACATTTAATAATTTTGTATAGCATGATTTTAATTGCTTTTGCAATATTTTAATACTCTATTATATTTGGTTTGACACTATCTATTTTTACTGAAAATTTGATTGTATTAGCTTCATTAGTTTAAAAGTTATATATTTAAATGTAAAAAATGTCTCGGCCGTAGTTGCTTTTCATGAAATATTATTTATAATATTGCATAAATTTTTCTAAACTGTATTTTATTTATTTTAAATGAGCCTTACTTTTAGATGGACATTACCTGTTTGTATTGAAAATTTTATAGCGATAGCTTTATTGGTTTAATAATTATGTCATTTTTTTGTAAAAAATTAATTTTTCGACAATTGTCGTTATCCACGCTATATGCTTATAAAATAATATATCATAAAATATAATAGTTAATTCAAAATTCATGTGTTTTGTTTTGTTAAACATTGTATTGTAAATGTCTCCTCCAAATTTGAGCTGTCTAACTTTAAAAGCCAACAAGATATAACTAAAATAGTGCAAAAAGAGTAATAATTCGATCACAGTTTTAAAAATTAAATACAAAGCCAAATAGTGGGGAAAAATATATCACTAAAAAATTCACAACTTTCTCCTATAAGTGATAGAAAAATTATCTTGGTTTCAATGGAAAACTTAAAGCCTGCTCTTTCCAATGATATGCTCCTTGTATATGTCAGATGTATCTGAAATTTTGAGTTGGAGTACCTACCCAGGGCGTGTATTGAATGCTGATTCAATATATTATCATTAAGTAGCAGCCTACAAATTCAATGACAATCTATTCCAATTAATGTTCAATAAGTCAGAAATGTTCCCTATATTTCAATTTAACATTCTTTCTTAGCAAACTATATTCATTGAGCAAATATCCCTTTAAGCCTTGACACAATTCTAAAAGAAATATTACTATTCTTTAAAAACTTAGCATTTAAGAAATAGATCTATACATTTTTTTATTTAGCAGCCAGTCTATTCAGCTGATGCCAACGCCTGCACATCACTGCCTTTAGGTGCATTGACAATGAATAAACATGCGTTTACTCAGAACAGTATCTAAGAACAGAATTTCAAATTCTAATGGCCATTTTTTTTAACAGATATATATTTCAAAAGTGTGGAAAATGTTCAAAATTCTTTTTGTTGGAGTATACAATATATACAGATACAGTTTTCTACATTAAATTTTGTAAATTTTAGACTTTCCAAAAGCAGGTAGCAAGTAGTGCAATATGTAGACCTATTTACTCTTACGATTTTGGTGTATGATGTACAATTTTGAGGTGTATGCATTATATATACTGTATGTTTATTTTTTTACTATTAAGATAATGTATTAAAAGATTTTGTGATGATATTGTACGATTTTAATAGTTTGAGGCTAAACAGGTCTGAATATGCCTTCCTTTTTAGCCTGATAACACTGGCTCCTATCTTATATCATAATTATATAGAAAAGTGAAAATTTGTTTGTTTGTTTGTCTGTTCCACAAAGGCTTTTAAATGGATTGATGGATCTTGACCAAAGTTGGCACATATATCCATCATTATCCAAAAGGAACTCTTAAGGGCTTATGAACTTTTTATGATTTTTTTTACTTATATTTATATGAGCTATATCAATAAAATTAACAACAATTACTCCTACATGAATTGATGGATCTTGACCAAACTTAGTACACTTACTCTTGATTATCCATATTCAAATACCAAATGGTACTGGACTCATAACATCCATTCCTCTGGGGCCAGGGACCCTATTTCATTTTTCCTCGTATAAGCTATATAAACTTCAATAGGCTTGAACAACACTTAGGGTCTATGTGAATTGGTGGATGCCTTGCTTAGGAGCAATAACCTTCATTCTCTATATTGAAATATCGGTGGATTTAAAACTAATTATATCCAATCCATGGAGGGCCGATCTAGAATTTTCTAGAAAGTTTGATAATTTAAAAAAGCGATATCTATGGCATTTTAAAACCGATTTTTATGGGACAAATTTTTAATTTTAACTCCATAATTTATCTGAATGATTTTTATAGGCCCCCCCCCCCCACCCTCATCTCAGACATAACTAAAATGGTACTTTATTAAATTTCAATTTAAATGTTCTATAGTTTAGTTATAATAGTACAATTTAGTTGCATAATATTTCACATTCGAGAGATAATTACGTAGAAAAGTAATTTTTTACACATTTCACGGAGGATATTAAATTTAATCTAGAATGTTCCAGAAGCTTTTATATTGTTCTACCGGGATATGTAATGGGATCTAAAAGCTTATTAGAGCAAAATCACACTGAACATGATCCCATAGAGGAACAGGATCCTAATGGGGAACGAGATCCAACCTTAAACTGGAACCCATCGGTTACACGATCCCATCGGGGATGGGACTGCACAGGGATTGGGGTCCTAATGCAATCCCAGGCCACACCGGTTATATTGGATAGTATGAAATAAATATTTATCATAACACATACTTTTTTATCATATGTAGCTGCTACACATTGATGCAGTTTTCAAAGGCTTTAAAGGATTACATTTTATAATATATTCCATCTCAGAAGGCTGCCAAGTTTATACAATTGTAACTTAGTGTCACCAAATATCATACACCTTTTGGCCTATACCCTATAGCTTCTTGTTTTAATATCAAAGTAGTTTAAAAATTATATGTTATCCATGATTGAAAAAAATAACAGCGTTGCTTTTGCGTTACTTTCTGTCATTTTTTTCATAGGTTATAGAGTGGTAAATAAGAGATCATTTTACATACCAGTTCAAAAATTTTCTTTGCACGTAAATCTAAGCCATTTGCCATTTGTCATTTTTAGCCAGGAGGGAAATGAGGATCAAATATTTAATGCTCAGCAAGCAGAGACATCTCAGCATGCAGAATCAGTGAAAAGTGATGATGTTGATGTAAGTAGTTACTGAGGGCAATGTCCTATAAAGTTGATATTTTGAAAATTTAATTTTTTCAATGTTTGAAAAATCCCAACTTGTTACAGATTATAAAAATTATTTACTTAATGTAATTTTGCATGTGTTATGTCCATATTTAAATAACTTTAATTCAGGGAAGCATCTAGTGTTCAATTTTTTTTCTAGTTATATTGTTTGAAACAGCATTAAAATTAAAATCAAAGTTTGTCAAAATCCATTTAATATCAAATAGTTATTTGATAGATCAAATGTAGACTTCAAAGAAATTTCTGCTCTAAATTTTCACATTCTTTTCTCAGGAAGAGAATGACAGATATGGTACACCATCACCAAAAAGAAGATCTCGCTCATCATCCATGAAAGAATCTGTACGCTTTAGTTTTGAAGATAAAGATGACTTTCCTACTCAAAAAAACTCTAAGACAACAACTGGTGTCTTGACTTTTGGATCTGTAGCTGACTTAAAGAAAGGTATTTTTATTTCAACTTTAAAAAGAAAAAAAAAAATATATTTTTACATACTGCATTATTATATTTGTTGTAAAATGCTTTGTACAAGATAGGCAAGTACCTGGGTTTTTCTGTAGTGTTTCTCCTTTTAAAACTTGATTCTCACATATTATATAAATTTTGCATCACTGTCATTCAGAGTCTTAATGCACTTGCCATGTATCCACCACCCCAGTGCCATTTTAAATAATTTATAATATATTTTTTTCTACCAGTTATATTCTTTAAATGCATTGTATATACTGCGTGGAACCTCTCATAGCGAGCATAATTCGTTCCAGAATCTCACTTGTTAAGCGAAACACTCGTTAAACGAAACAATTTTTCCCATACAAATCAATGTAAAATACGATAATGTGTTCCATGCTGAAAAAATACTAATTTTTCAAAAATTGTTATTAACATTTATTCAAATAAAATTACTTATGAATTTTTAAGGAGTGTAACAACTTGGATTACAATTTAGATTTGAAACAAAAAACGTAAATAAAAATATGAATTTATGACAAATAATTAATCATTTTTAACTGGAAAACTGTCTAAAGACATTTGTTTTTGCCGCCGCTTCAAAATTTGACGAAAATGTGTCACAGCATTATCATTGAATAAATTTGTAGCAAGAATAGCCACCTCCTTATTAGGGCGATGCTTCTAAATGTACAATGCAACCGTTTCCCATGTTTTCAGCATTTCTCTTATTGCGCTAGAAGATTGTTGCTCTGCTACTTCCTCCTCCATTAATGAGCTCTCCTCCATAATTTCTTGCTGTGAAACACGATGCAACTCCATAAGCTCTTCGGTGGTCAACTCTTGACTGTGCTCTTTGACAAGCTCTTCAATATAGTTGTTGTCCACCTCGAGTCCTATGATATTGGTCAATGACACAATCTCGTTAACTGTAGACTCCACGGGTACTGTTTCGAAAACAACACTCTCTGGACAAAGTTTTTTCCAAGCAGAAGTGAGGGAAAAAGGGACTTCCCCTTTCTGCTTAACTCGTTATGCGAAATGTCGCTCGTAAAGGGAGCAACTTCTTCACATTTTTTTTTGCTCGTTATGTGAATTACTCGTTATGAGAGGTGCTCGTTATGAGAGGTTCCACTGTATATTTTATCAACAAGTAAACTTTCATTAATCACTTTTATTTTAATTTTTATACAACTGGTATAGAACCAAAACTAAGACCATCGGTGAACGTTCCTTCTACTTCCATGGGCCCACGTTCTGGAACCAGCTCCCCTTCCATAACCATCATTATGAAACCTCGTCCACTTTTAAAAAGTCCCTTAAAACCCATCTGTTTAGGTTCGCCTATGACCTGTGATGCACCCTCCTTGCCCTGCCTCATTTTCTGTCTCGGGTTGATCCTGTAGTATAGGCCAAAACGTGCCAAAGTGTCCTCGTCTTATAGCCATTTTAATTGTTTCTATAGTATAGTAGTTACTATCCTAGTGTCTCATTTTTTATTTTACTTAGTTTATATGTTTTTAATAATTGTAAAGCACTTAGAGCTTAAAGGTAAGCGCTATATAAAAAATGCCTAAATAAATAAATAAATTTATGTATTGACCATTGTTTTTTCTGATCAATGTTTCTAATCTTTTAATTTGGTACACTCTTCTTCTATTTAACAAATTATTTCTGATGCATACTTTATATTGGTATAAATCAACATAACTTGTATTGAAATAATTATATTTTCTAACTTTACAAATGTTCACCTATTGTTGATATAGTTTTTTTTAAATATAATATATTTGTTCATTGAACAGCATTCCTTTTTGTTTCTAAATGCTCAAGATTTCTACATAAAAATCATTTTAATTTAATGTTTCTTTTATCTGTTTCTGTAAAATATTAAAATCTGAAACATGAGAGAAACTGTTCAGATCAAACAAAAACTGATGGTGTGTAAATAGCATATGAAATTCATGGTGCGTGTGTTGAAATTAACCTATTTATAGCATAAAGTGGAAATATTAATAGAAAGGAAAATAGTTTTAAAAATTATTACATTGAAACTCATCTGTGGAGTGCTTATGTAGTCTAAGGACTGAGCTGGTCCATTAGAGTAAAACATTTTACTACTTACTTACTTATGCCTTTTACCCCACCTGGGGCACAGGCCTGGGGCATAGACTGTCTACAAGAATTTTCCATTCATCTTGATCAGGGGCTTTCCTTTCCAGTGGCCATTTTATGTTCACACTCTTTCTAAGGCAATTTTTTGGGAAGGTCTGTTTACTGCATGATGCTTGTAGTTCTCCAAGTTTTGGGTCCATAGAGTAGGAGTGTTTTGACATTTGATTTGAAAATTCTTACTTTAGTTTGCAGAGTCAGCTCCTTTGATTCCCATATTTTCTTTAACAGCACAAATGCTGATGTAGCCTTTCCAATTCTAATCCTGACATCAGCTTCTGATCCACCATTTATGTCAATAATGCTGCCCAAGTAGGCAAAGGCCTTCACATCATCCAGTGCATTTCCTGCCAAAGAGATTATACTCTTGGTTAGTGGCGTTTACCTTCATGATCTTTGTTTTGCTTCTATTTATGTTGAGTCCAAGCT
This sequence comes from Lymnaea stagnalis, assembly GCA_964033795.1. NCBI lineage: Eukaryota > Metazoa > Mollusca > Gastropoda > Lymnaeidae > Lymnaea > Lymnaea stagnalis. The sequence continues at coordinate 3,069,297 of CAXITT010000011.1, forward strand.
GTGCTGAAATGGTTGCTGCATCTTTTGTCTTCTGCTGCATTTGTTTCTAGTTGTGGGACAGAAGTGCAATGTCATCTGCAAAGTCTAGGTCATTCAGTTGTACCCAGTATCATGTTTCTCGTTTTGTCTGTAGATTCTTTCATTTACCACTCAATGGCAAGGATGAATAGGAAGGGGGACAAGAGACTCCTTTATACACTTCAAAGGCATCTGTCAGTCTCCCTTCATGTACCACCCTGCATTTCATTTCTTTATAAGAACTCTTAATAATTCTGATCAGTTTATCTGATAACCTATAATTCCAGAGAAGTTTCCAGAAGGTTTGTCGGTCCAAGTTATCAAAGGTCTCTTCTTGGGGGACAAAGAGCCCTCTCTTATCAGGGATGAAATTGTTGTTTTTTCTTCTTGTTGACGTTACTGTAGCAATAGTTTTTTTACAACCAGCCTCATGCCAACCCTCCTCCTTTTGCAACGGGGCTTGGGACCAGCCATGGCAAAGTTCAAACATTTTAAGAAGACTGAAAAGGAACCATATATGGCAACCATTGGGATCAAAACTGTACAAAAGGTCGCGCCCACCCCCCTCCCCTCCATAACTGTACAACAGCATAAGAAACTATGCAGAAAAAGAGGAACAAATGTTTGATTTAAAACTTTTTTATTTAATTATCAATGTTTTCAATGCATGCAAACTTTTTTGATAATATCTGGATTAGTTTGAAAACCCAAATAAGTGTCATTTAGATGTGATTGCAATGAAATGTTTAAATAAGAAATACCTGCTATCGTAACTTTATCCATTAGATTATCTACATCATGGGGCTGAGAAAAAATGGATTTAGGTTTAGGGAATTCAGACAAAATAATAGTGGTAGAATTTCCCTTCATAGTATCAACGTTTCTTTTGTTAACTGTTTTACAAGTTAAGTGTGCCTGAAGCAAGCTCTTAAAGGTTTTTGTGTGCAAATTTTGCAAAATGCATGCTATGATCTGATGGATGAGGCATCAATAATTCCAAGGTATTCGTTCAGACACTTACTTCAAAATTTCCCCAGATGCATGTCTAATTCCAACTTTAAGAATAAAAATTATGTCCACCTACTTAATTGGAATTTTCCAGCTGGAGTAAATAATAAATAATTAAAAAACAAAACATGCTATGGAGTAAAACTAGTACACTAGTAATAGACATAATGATAAAGACCATTCATTGTTAGGGATATATGTTAGGGATATTAAATATAAAATATTTATTATGTAAGTGAAAAAAAGAACACTTACTGACACTGCAGTTTTTGATAAGATTATTACTTCTCTAATGGATTTCTAATTATGATTTACTACTGAACTCAATTAAGTTACAGTTGTATGGATTCTGGTAACAGCTACTGGTATATTACATAGTAATAGATAGAAAAAGATTCTTATCAAACTTAATTGAGATTATATGTTTAGATAACCTACTGATCTAAACTTTTACCAAATGTCATTTTGAACAGACCAATAGGATTCAATCTTCCTTGTATTTTTTTCTAACCCCCCCTAGAGAACTGTACAATATCCTGTGAAACTATAAAAATCATACAAAGTATGGGTAGACCGTAAAGGTTGGCATGTATGAGAGAGCCATAATCAGCTAATTAGGAAGTGGTCCTTACTTAAATGAAGAAAAATTACTGTCCATCTGTCATAAAGAAAAATTTAAGTAGCACTGTTCAAAAATATTTTCTGCACGAACAAAAGTTCTTTTATTTTGCCTTATTTTTTTTTAATCATAAAAATTATGTCCTGAATCCATGCATCTGTACTTTTAGATTTGAACTCTGCATTAAGTCTTTTAAAAATAATTATTACTTGGACTTATTTAATAATAATAATCCCCTATGAATTTGTTATCTAAATGTATTGAAATGTGTGTGGTGCTATTGACCATTCATATTACAGCATCCATTGACATAACCAAAAAAACGAGGTCTAAACTGGCCACAAGGGATGATTATCATACTGTAGCAATGCAGCCTCTCAGATGGGGCTCAGACACAGCTATCTCACTTGACAAAGATGAAATTGCAAAATCTTCATCAGACCAGGACCTGGAAGGTAGATCCTATACAAAGATTGTGTCATTCAAATTATTATACTTAACATTTAAAGATTTTACTAAATGAATCCAGCAAAGAATGCTCAAAATGAGTTTGATTCATTCCACCTCTGACTGTTTTTCATAAACTGTCTCAATTTTAATGTTTACAATTCCTTTTAATTTGGATAAATATATATATTATATATATATATATATATATATATATATATATATATATATATATAGAGAGAGAGAGAGAGAGAGAGGTAAATAAAAGATAAAATATACAAATATATATTAATGAAATATAGCTTTTTAAAATGAGTTTGATTCATTCCACCTCTGACTGTTTTTCATAAACTGTCTCAATTTTAATGTTTACAATTTCTTTTAATTTGTATAAATATATATATTATATATATATATATATATATATATATATATATATATATATATATAGAGAGAGAGAGAGAGAGAGAGGTAATTAAAAGATAAAATATACAATTAGGTATTAATGAAATATAGCCTTTTGGTCTACTACAGATGTGATGGGCTTAATCCCAGACAAGAGTGACAAGAAATATATAAAATATCTTACATGATGTCAAGTCATTTAAAGCACAAAAATTATTTTGTATGCATTTTCAAATGTACATGTTGTTGTCCAATTATTCAGTGTTACTTACACATTAATATTGTCAAACTTATATGTAGCCGAGTGGTGACGTAAGCTTCCATCTCGCTTCCGCACGATCACAATGGGTGCTGCATAGGGGCTATGGCTTTCTATGACAACCTTCTTTTCAATCAGCCCCCGTATGTGCTCTTGTACTTCTTGCAGTTGGTTTGGTGGGATTCTGCGATATGGTTGAGCGACTGGTTTATCGTCGGCGGTTCTGATGCGGTGAAACACAGCGTCTGTATAGCCGAGGTCATCTTCATTATGTGCGAAAGCTGCGGCTCGTCTAGTGAGGAGTTCTAGCAGCCGTTGGCGCTGATGTTTGCTGAGATCACGACACTGAATGTCCACTGTGGAGGCTCTGGTTGCTCTGATTGTTCTTTCTTACATGACACTATGAGTTCACTAGCCGTCGCCGAGAAGTGAACATGCTCCTTGGCGTCCCTTATGTCCACCGTTTCAAGATGGGCAAGCTGAGTTTTCTTAGGTAGAAAGATGCCGTCTGACGAAAGGTTGGCTACTCTAATGAAAGGCGTGTTGGAACAGTCTATTAAGGTGGGGATAACTATGAGGCCAGGGGGAAGGGGTTGCGAACACGGAGACGCCATCAGTGGGTGTGGCGCCGTAATGTTGCAAATTCTAATGTTGGCTAGGGATAGGGCTGGGATAAAGCTACGTTCGGCTGCTCGGGCGGTCTTTGGTACAGCTTTCAGTTCACAATGTACTTCTCGTACGGTGGACAAGAGGAGTGCCGGCACATGGGTGACATTGGGGAGCCAACTTTTCAATACATTCATGCCTATCAGGATGGGAACTTCTTGTTTTCGCACTTGGGTGCTCAGGTCAATCGGTGTCTTGACAACCAGGATGGGGACGTTCTGTAGATTATGTCCTAAAAGTTGCAGGTCAACAGTTAATATCCCTAGGTATGGCACCTCCGCTCCATTAACGGCTCGTAAGGTAATGAAGCCGGTTTCCAGATGGAGGTGGCCAAGATGTTGGAGTGCCCAGGATTCTGTGACGGTGCTGACTTCGCTTCCGGTGTCAATAAGAGCCGCCACCTGGTGTCCATTTAGGATGACATCCAGAGTGGGGCACTTTCCAATTAGTCCTATTGGCGCCCCCGTTGCTTGTCGGTTGACAGCAACGGGGTTTATAAGTTTCCCTGAGTTGCATGTTGTTGACTGAAGTTAGACGGCTGTGGTCGTGTGGCCTGCTGTGATCTCTGTGGTTGTTGTGGTTGTTGCCTGTTAGTTTGGGCGATGTAACTTTGCCCTGCAGTCTGATTCTGAGTGGCCCCTGCGATTACACCACAGACAAAGCTTGACTCGGTGGGGGTTTTGTCGCTGGAATTGGGGTGGTTGCTGCTGTCGAGGGACTGGTGGAGAGTCAAGTATACCATTGTATGTACTGTCCTGCTATGGGTGCTTCTTACATAGACACCATACCTGGATGGCATACTATAATAACTTCAAGATCTTTAAAGTTTATGTTAGCCCTTACACCGCACTCTGGTTCTGTGTGTAGCATTAACACTGTGCATGTGTTTCAAATTAAACACTACACGTGGTTTCTTAAACATTCGTAATACAAGATAAGTATCTTTGCCATGTGTATGAAACAATACTACGTACGTATCATTTATCATGCTTTCTAATTAAGTATATGTTGTCGCCACGTGTAATTACGTGGTTATGTAACATGTTTATTGTTAGCTATGTTAGTCAGGACATTGTTGACCTGTACTATTTGTTTATTTTCAGATATTGTCCTTTTTCTTGTTTTCATCATAGTAGAGCATTAATAAAGCTACAGTCCTCAAGACCTGATTGTTTCATTTTGATTTTATTTAAAAACTGTAAGCTACGTCACCACTCGGCTACATATATAGATATAAATAAGTAAAACTGTGACAATTATTATTTATTACTTAAAAAAACCCACATAATTTGATGATTGCAATATTAGAGCTCAAAGATTTTTTAAGTATTCATGCTTAATTTTTTTTATGCTGAAGAATGATGACTAATTTTTGACAACAATGAGACATATTATTCGAAATTTAGGGACAAGGCATAATCATACTTATTCCCAGTATAAATCAAATTATGTCTGGCTAAAAATATGCACAGGAAAAAGTATAGACAATGAGCCAGAGCCCATCCCACTTGGAGGTAGAGGTTTGAAGAAAACAGCATCAATCATGAATGTGAGTCGGATGAATGTATATGAAGATCTAACAGCCAGAGAAAAAATGTATGCTTCACTTGTGGATTATGATGATGGACGTGGGTGTAAACATTGGTTTTAATTTAATTTTGGCATTTGATTTACTTATTTTTGATAATCAGACAAGATTCAATTCATTGTATTGATGTTACTTTCAAGTAAGAATAGCTGTGTTTTTGATAAATAAGAAAATACATTTTTTTTTCAAATATTACAAACATTTAATGAACATAAAGTATATATCACAATATTAAAATGATATTTGATTACATTCCAGTTTAATTGCATTAGTTTATAAGCATTAATCTGTGAAGATGCCAACAATTTAAGTAACAATGAAAATACAGCACAAGATTCTGTACCTGTACATAAATATTTCAGTTTGAAAAAATGTTGATAGGACTTTTTATTTTTTCGTGTTTATTTTCAATGGGCATTCTGTTTATATTTGAATACTTTGTTTCACTGATGCATGTAATTCTCTTGTATTTTATCTTTTACAATTTTTTTACTTTTCTGTTTTTTAAAACTTTTCTTGTTTACTAACAGGTATCAATTCTTCCTTCCATGGTATTATAATTTAGACAACATAATGTAAATAAAATTAACCTTGTGCTATAACATATTATTTTAACTGTTATAATAAAAGAACTTGCATGTTTTTGTTTGATTGAAATTTTATAGCCAGTAAAGAATTTCAAAACAGTCAAGTAAAATCTATTAAATAAGGATACATTTTAAATGGGATATTTATTTATTTAAACCATGCCTTTGATGTGGATGTGAATAATTTATCTAACATATATGCCATAGAGTTCAGATCCATTGATTTATCTTAAAAGATCTAAATTTGAACAAGGCCTGTGGAGGAACAATAAATAGTTTTCAGAGTTATACTTGAAAAGAGACATGAAAATTCATCTTAATTGAATTTAGACTGGAACACTTTAAAAATGTGACTATATTAAAAATGGTAAATAACTTTTGAATTTCCAAGTCAGTATTTTACATCCTGAAAGTCTATCTCATAATTTTTACTATGACACAACACCCCTGGTGTTAACATCCAGTGAGTTGATAAAAATACCTTCTAAGACAGGTTTAATAAATTATAGGCTGCTGTAGAGTATGATTCTTAAAGTCTTATCAGATCATTATGTTAAACCCATGATGATCAGTTTTAAAATTTTTGTTGTCTTTCATCAACAATAATGTTTTCTTGTTGTTGGTCTAGTAGATGGAAAATTTACAATGTTTGATTTTTTTGTTGTGTGCATTTGACTCAGGTAGCTCTGATGTTGATGCTTGGCCAGATCACTATGGTCGTCCTTCAATTCCTGGAGGGGGTGGAGATGATGACGATGATGATGATGGCGATGATAATGGTGGGGATGATGACCATGGCCCTGGAGATGATGCGGGTGGTCATGATGATTCTGATGCAAATAATGACGAGCAAGGCCTTGAGACAGATGAAAGTGAAAATGAAACTGATATGGTCGTTTTGGATCCAGATCATGTGAGTCTAATATTAAATAAATATAAAAAATTGATTGGGTACTGTAAATAATCTGGAAGGAGAGATGTAAATATTCTTCAATGAGATCCGATTCTTATGATTTTTTTATCCATGCACACTGAGGGTGGGGGAGGGGGGGGTGTGTGTGTGTGTTGGGGAAATACTTGTTGCTTTTAGCAATAAATGTAAATATAATGTAGAAATTAATTTGTTATAATTGCCACTTTTCTTTTTGGTTAAGACTGGTCCCTAAGCTCCTAGTTGTGTTGCCACTCGCACCCTCAAAATCATGTCATTGTTAAGACTGGTCCCTAAGCTCTTAGTTGCGTTGCCAATCCCACCCTCAAAATCATGTTATTTTTTCTCTGGATCTAGGTAAGTATTATATGCAAAGCTTGGTCTGCCTTGTTCATGGTTTTGCATAGCGACCAAGAGCTTGATGAGATCATCTTATTGTAAGGGGATTTCAGAATGGCACTAGTTGCCAGAAAGTTTTTTTAAGCCTGCTTATTTTACAAGTGTTAGAGAGATGAGTCATGTGATATCTTTGTGGCTCTACTACTTGCCTGGAAATGAGTAAAGCAAAGTATGGGAAAACCTGAAAAAAGGAATGCAACAAAACAACTAACATGTCAGCAGGAAGCCTTCGTCAGCAAACAGACAACAAAAATAAAAAAGAATTTAAATAAAAAATAGCAGGTAGCTGAAAAGTATTACCCGAGAGGGCAGCAAAATAATTGTGGCAGGATTGCCTGGCCAAACTGGTATTTGTCAATCAAAACATGATGCATATTATTGGTCCATCTTGGAAAGGGGCAATGAGTTTTGATTCATTTTTAACATTAATTTATAATAATTTTTGGCTTTTGTTTATTAACCAATTGTAATGCATTTAATTTTTTTTATGATCCCTCATCATTTACAGAAGCATAAATGTTGGGTTTCTAGTTGAGAGTAACCATGATTTCTTTCTACTTATTGTACTAAAGGCCATCAGGAAACCCCTACAAGAAGCTTTAAAGCAGAGTGAAAATTTGCTAGATTCCATTAAATAAGTTATGTGTCCTCCAACTGTCCAGTCAAATACCAAGATATTAAATGTGATATAGGTTCTATTATCAGTAGAAACAAGTAATTGTAACATGAATAAAAACTTTTTAAAAAATCAAACGATTCCCATACTTTAAGAACTTCATTTTTTTATGACAATATGTGGTTGTGAGCATGAGGTTTTGTTGTAAAATTTAAAAAAAAATTTCACATTGATTGTAAAAGATAAGAAAACCTCTATCGTGCATGAGACACTTTTTAGACACACACATACTTAGAATATCCTTTCATGTCAAACCCTCATAAAGCTCACAGATGTCTAAGATATTTTACACACTAATTTAAAAAAAAAAAATAAAGTAATATAAAATCATAAAAAAATTTATTACCATTTTATATTCTCAAGACGAAAGCAAACTTAGCAGATTTACATGTTTAGCTTTGGAAGTTGAGTGAAACGGTTACTTCTTTAAAAAAAAATTGGCTTATGGCATCTCTTACACATTCACTTAGATAATGTTCTGAGCATATTTTCATGACTTAACTCTAAAATTTAAAAAAGCTCATCTTATTAGTTCTAAAAGAAGTACTAAATTCTGTAGGCAGTGTTCCACATAGGATGCTTATGAGCAATTTAATTCTGTGACATGTAAGCAACTTCTTGACATACAGAAAAAGAATCAAAACTTACAGTAAAAAAAAAAAAGTGTGATCACCACATTCTTTCTGTCAGTGTGGTGTTTTTAATATTTACAATAAAACAAGAGCTAGCCAACATGGAAAGGGATACACCTCCTGCTTGACCTTCAACCACATTTCACAGAACAGATCAATGATGAAGTCAGGTTTTGTATGACATATTTTTTCCCTGGGTATACTTATTCTCCATCAAGAAAACAATGCTTATTTTCAGCCTCTGATGAAAAGATTTCAAGCAGCACTGAAATCTCATCTGACAAAACAGAATGACAAAATGACATTGGAGCTGAGAGAACTGGTAAGTTGTTTTTTCATAATATGGCTGGTATCAATTATAAAATCAGTTTCAGCAGGTCATTTTATTTTTAAAAAGTCTGCTATGAATTATTGGGTGCAAAAATATCTGTTTTAAACACCAGCAGCAGATACCCACTGATGAAATATATTTTATAAATTGAAATCTGAAAAAAAAAATTGTAATAAACTTTTTTTTAAATCTGTATTTTTCTAGTCATGTAATTCTTTTGTTCCATTTTGTCCAGAATGAAAATGTTCGCGTCAAGAAGAAGGAACGAGAGGATCTGGGTGTCGAGTTATATGGAGTTCAACAAGAACTGGCAAGATATCAGGTAGTTTAAGTTGCCATTTAGAATAATTTATTTTTTTATTATTTTCTTGGTGTCAGAGTGCTTGCTATATTTCCCCTTTCTTGCTTGGGGATATGTGGAGTTGACATTGACTCTAAAGTCATTAATTGTAAAATAGTTTAATTTTCTAACATAACATTTGAATAATACAAAGATTCTTTGACTAAAAATGACTTAAAAAGTTTCACAACCTAGATGTACCAAGGGATCAGAATCAAAACAATATTATCATGATCTTTTAGAAATTAACTACATGCAGATTTATCCTGAAAAATTTGGCAGTGTAAGTTCTGGACCACTGTTGAAACTGTAAATAGCAGGAATATTGTGACTTACATAGAAGGCACAGAGAATATGATAAATAACAGGAATGTTTTAAGTTACATAGATTTGAGTTCTGGTCACTTTTCTAAACTTTTCTTTATCTCGACCTTGGTTAACTTGCCAACCCTGTTATCTCGACGTTTTTGAGTGGAACCACCAAATTCTCTCTTTGTCTTAGCATTTTCTCATCGATTATGTCGATTCTTTTATGTTATCGAACCCTGATATCTTGAGCACAATAGGAAGCCAAATTTGCCACTTCTTTTATCTTGATCCCCATGACCAATTGCCGGTTTTTGAAAATTATATGCAACAGAAACGTGCCTACTTCAAACTAGTAATTTAAATGAAATGACAATATCATTGTCTGCGCAATTAACTTGACACAGCAAGAAGCGACAGGCTTGCAGATAAAAGAGAGAGATCGTGTTACCTGTTCTATTTAAAGAAAACCCGCTTGTCGCAGAATAGGCTTTCACGCATTCTTACACATTGATTTTTAAATTTAAAAAAACAGAATCCATATTTGAATAAACTGAACTGTTGAATGCGGAGTGAGAGAAAATAAAAACTCACAAATCTGGTGCTGAAAAATATTTAGCCTCACGAATCTAGAATTCTGGGATAATCCGAAAAGTGGCACCCAACATATGCCTTGTGTTTTTAGCAAACATATATGTACATTATTATAGCATGCCAATGGCTTCATCAACCAAATTGCAGTAACGCTGTTGTGTAAAAAAACAACTCCAAAAACACTGCATCTACATTCTCATTTATAAACGCACATCATGTACATAAAGAAATTTCAAGCACATGTTAATATATTGCTGCCATATTGGTTTTCGTTTATCTCGATCATCGTTTATCTCGATCATCGATTATCTCAAGGCTTTTTGGCAAACCCCAAGACAGGCGACATAACTGGGTTCAACTGTACCTTGCACTCAGAAAAGCCCCTCAAAACAGATCCACCTTTACATCATTGTTGTCAAGCATGACCTGCCTTGTCATGGATTTAAAACTTAAGTTTAAATGTTATTTCAAAGTTATTTCAGGTTTAAAAATAGTTAAGGGAGCTGGTGTAAAAAATCTATACATAAAGAAAAATGTTATTATATTCTCTTGTATTATTTCCTTGTGAGCAGATGATTCTTGAGCAGCAGCACGATAAAGTTGCAACACTGAAGCAAGAGAGACAGAAAGAGGAGCAGGAGCTTACTGATATCAGAGGGCTGTATAAAGAATCTCAGTTGATCGTTAACAAGGAAAGAAAGAAAGGTTTGTGAAGATGCTCATAACCATCTTGATCTATTCAGAGTCAGATTAAATTTTGGTTCCGGACTCCCTCTCCCACTTTTTCCCCCCCAAAGAGTACATGCATGTCAGTTTTTTCACAGTTCCTTATATGAAAATGATTAAAAAATCAATTGCTTTTGAATGCTCAAAAATTGTCTAAAGCTATAAACAATTCCTCCAGTTTGAAGATTTAAAAATATTTTTGTACACCATAGGCACAGAGTTACAGAATGAAGTAGAAAACTTAGCCCTGAGGCTATTTTACATGCAAAATGCCAAGGACAATGTCAGGTCTGACATATCAGTGATGCGTCGTGCAGCAGAGAAGGTTGAGACTGAAGTGGCCAAGGCTGAGATGCAGAAACAGAAACAGGTGAGTAATGTGACAGTAAATCTTATAAGTTGAGATAGTAACTTGTTTTGGGAAACCTGATCTTCACAATCATCTTATCACGAAGAAGTCTATGCACTTATATTTTCAGTTCATTTCATGCTAATCAGTCCCATCTATTTTCAGGATCTGTATGTGGACAGATTGGTGGAAAAAGTGGACAGGCTTAAAGAAGAGATTGCTATGTATGAGGCTCAGATTAGTGCCCAGACAGAGGAGACTAAAGCTGCTAAGGAGAGCTTGATTGAAGCTCACATGGAGATAGAGGTCAGGAGATTCTCACATATCAATTTTTATTTTATATACCTGAAATGAAATAACAGCCTAACAATTTTGTAAAGAAAAACATTTTAGTTTACAAATTTGAGCTAAGACAATATTTATGAGTTCTGTCCAATCAGTTTCATTCAGCTATAAGGAATGCTGCATTAGATAGGATAGAAAAAGAGACAGAAAGACCAAGTATATTATCAGGACATTTGATTTATTGAAATTTACTTTTATTGTAAAAATATATCATCTTTGCAAAAATCTAGGCCCATACTTTTATTCTGGAAATGCTGTGTTTCTAAAATAACATTTTGATCAATTTTATCAACTAGTCTATTGATATGGAGAAAAAAGACCTTTACCAAAAGTGGAACAGTTCTTTGATTGGAATGCGCCGTAGGGATGAGGCATATGCAGCTATGCAAGATGCAATGGTGTAAGTGGTGATCTTTTAGGGAGATAAGATGCTTTTAACCTTATCATTGGTTAACAAGCGCAGTAACACTACATAGCTTCTTGTAATTAAAACCTAAGTTCCATGTAAGTCAGTGCCTAAAAACAAAAGAAATAATTACGTCAATTAATCCATTGGTAGTCAACATTATAATGTGTAGAATCCCACAAAAGAATTATTAAATTTTTTAGAGAACCCCCCCCTTTTTTTTTTTCTCCATCTTACCATGAAAATAAAGCAAATGGTTAAATACTTATAGTGACCAAAATTTTATGATCCCAAAGTGTTTAAGCTTATCAATGTCCATTAGCCTATTAAAATTAGCAATTTGAAGCTGGATAAATGGTTCAACTAATTCAAGCAGAGATCAATGGGCAAAGTTTTATTGATCCATACCCTAGGTGATGGGGGGGGGGGATTAAAATATTAGATTTTCTATTGCATATTGAGTGATTGTGTATGAATTTGCCCAGGCAACAAGAGCAATACATCTTAACTTTGCAAACTGAAATGGAAGGCTACAAGAAGTCTATACAAAAGGAGCAGGAGCAGAATGAGAAACTCACCCACATTTTAAATAAGACTGACAGAGAAATAGAAGGGGCTAAAAAACACATGGCTCAAGTGAGTGTTTGACCTTATTTATTTTTTTACTCAGATAATCTCCAGTGAGTTTTTTCTGTTTGTTGCAAACTGGTGACTTGAGATATTTTGAGGAATCCTGGAACACTTTTGATAGTTTAGTGTTTATTTTAAATATTTGTTTTTCAAATTTAAATTCTGAATTAAACCTGACAGAAGTTGTTAACTTGAAAACTGTAAAAAGTCATGCTGCTGTTGTTTTTCTAAAACAGGTTCAAAGTAAACATGACAGCCTTGTGAATGAATTCTCCACATTTACACGCATGCTACAGGAGACGGAGGCGGCCCTTGCTAGAGCTATTGCTGTAAGTCAATGGTAACATTGTTTGTGTTTGTAGTATAAAGTATTTCCTACCAATACACGTAACTTTCTATTTTCACCAATCCATGAATTGTTCATCCCCCTTAAAGTTACAGGAAAGGGACTTCAGTCAAAGATCTTAATAAGTTGTTTTTCAATAGCCATGTCTCAAAACCAAAGCCGCAATGTGTTACATTTAAAAAACAATAACAACAGAACTTATTGAAATATTAATTATATTGTATTAGAAAATATTTTTAGCTCATAAAAATGTTTTAAATTTGAACTTCTCTTTGGAATTTCAATTCTGAGATTGTGACCAGGATCATACAAAATATAGATTTGTCCTCCCTCTCTCTCTCTCTCTCTCTCTCTCATTGTCTTGCATGCATTCTCTAACTAGGACAAAAACCTGAGGACTGCAGAGCTTGCATCCCTGAGAAAACAGATAGAGCAAGAATACCAAGCCAAGGTGAAGCTAGAGGATGATATTCTAGAGAGGATGCGAGCCCAGCTAACACTAGACAAGGCCACCTACTACAGCAAAAATCTTATCAGAAAAACCAGGGATGCCACCAAGAAACTGGTCAGTAACACAAATTGTATTAAATAAGACTGACAGTCTCTAAGACATAAAGCTATTTATGGTGAAGAATTTGGTAAATGATATTTTATCAAGAGATAAAGAGAAAATGGCAGTATTTCATATTTATTTTTTTTCTTATTGTATTTGTGCTCATTTATAAAAGTAGTGACATGTTTTTCAAAACGAACTTTCTCAAATGTGAAACTGCTGTCTTTACAATGATGAATTTAAAATTAAACGTGTTTGCTCACTCTTGATTGATAAATATGCTTCCAAATTTTAAATAGGAAACAGAAACAGCAGACGTGGAGAATGCCATTGCACAGGCCACCTTAGAATTAGTGAATGTTAAAAGCCGCACGGAACGTCTGAAAAAAATACTGGAAGGTTTGGAGGCTCAAATAGCTGAACAGAACGCCATCATTAACAAGAGTGAGCAAGAGATTGTCAAGAGGAATGCTGTCATTGAGCGGAAGCAGAGCCAAGTGGACACAATGAACAAAAAACTCACTCAACTGATTGCAGCTGCTGGGGTAAGATTTGGCTCCACTGCAGGGGGTTATTTAAAGACCTTTCTCAGTAAAATAGAGCCAAGTTATAAATCTTTGTTTTACTGGACTAGGTTCCTGTTTCTCAAACAAGATATTTTTGTGGAGTGACTGCAAAGTGTATTGGAATTAATTGTAACAATTGTTCACACTGTTTGTACACTTTATAAACATCCATGTCTATGCTCTCAAGGCTATCTGTAGACCAATTCTCAAAACATATCTATGAGGACTTATCCAGAAGTTAAAGTTATTTAAAGTAAAAAAGTTTTATTTATCTATCTGTTGTGCTATTGGGATGAACATTTTCTTTATTACTTTTGTCCTCTTTGTGACTTGGGAGTATCTTTTTGTTTTCTTTTACAGGGCGTTGAGTTAGGTCCACTGGAAATCCAGGTCAACTCCTTGAACAAATCCATTGACCTGCGCCACCAGGAGGTCCTGGATTTACAGCAGCTGTGGCTGAGACAGCAAAATGAGTTAGTGACACTTTGTGAGACCAAGGACATGGAGATGAAAGACTTGGTTGCTGCCAGGAGACAGTTGACGATCCTGTCTCAGAAGAAATTGAGAACTGAAAGTAAATTAAAAAAAAAAAAAACAGTTCTATCAATATCATTTAGCTGCACAGTTTTATTGCATTTTCTGAATCAATTTAATAAGAAGAGTGACTTTTTTCATAATGTTGATGCTGCTGTGCCATTATAACGCTGTTTACAATTTTATAAATAAAATAGGCCATGCTGATACTCAATCCCTCTACTTTTATTTTACATCCTTTGCCTAAAAACTTCAATGAATATGTTCTCATCATGACATCAACTGCATGTCATAAAAACAAGACAGATTTCTGCTAATCATTTTATAATAAGAGTACAAATGTGCGTGTAAACAATCAAATTTATTACATTTCATTCCATGTACATCATCTGCAGCTTACCAGGACCACGTAACAGTTGAACATTTAATTGTAGCATATTTTTTGTGAAATGTTGTTCTACATATTGCACATGTCTTGCAAAATTAAATCAAAGGCAAGACCTTAAGTCTGTCACATTCTTTGCCCATTGTTTAAATAATTAGGAGAAAGCTATTCATAAACCATTTCAGGATTTCATGCCTACTGATCTTCAGATACAAAGTTAAAGCAAGTCTAATTGATTATATTTTAAAAGACATATTTTAAATTCCTCACCAGATGAAATTGAACAGCAGCAACATGCAATGTGTGAGATTGAGCGCAATGTCCGCAACATGAGAAATGACATCATCAAACTGAACAGCCTTCTGCACAAAGAGAAGTGTGTAGGGGAGGAGTTGGAGCAGGGGAATATTCTCATGGAGAACGCATTTGTGGCAGGGCTGCAGGTCGGTGTTTTCCTGATGGTTTTTAAGGTTTTAGGGGCTGGCGGGGCCACGGGTTTGTGCTGTGCAGATAGTTGTTAAATTTTATTTTGGTTTATTTCTTGACATTTCAAATGAAATAAATAAGTTTCATTATATGACTATTTTTTTGCCTAAAGATACATGATTTGAATTAGTGTAGTTTTATTTCTGAAAGAATTTGCACTCCTGACTGTTGTGTTGTTTCACTCTTCTCAACTTAAGGGAGCTGAGTTGGAGTCAATACAGTTCCAAGCCAGACTGGATGGAATCAAAGATGAGAAAGAAAGGCTCCTGAACAGTCTTGTAGAAGCAGAGTTAGTCCATGTTTTTTTTTTTTACATTTTACAAACACATAATAGTTTATCCACATCACATTGTAGAATTGTAGTAATTCCAGTTAAGTTAAAAGTAGTGTTTTAATCTCCATCACAATTTTAGTCAAACTTACAGACTACAATGTTGTGTTTTCTTTGTTACCTTCGCTGCCATGTCTGCTTCCATTTGCCAGCCAAAGTGATAAGCAAATACAAATATGCTTGTGTTTGTTATTCAGTGTTGTCCAATGTTGTGATACAGAACACTGATGTTTCAAAGCTCAGTGAATAGTGTGCACTCAGTATTAATACCAGTCAAATGTTGTGCTGCACCACACTGACCTGACTAAGCCTAATGAAAAGGGTGCCATCAAAATTAATACAATGATACACCTCTTATTGGAACAACATCCAGTTTCTCATCTTTTTTGAATACTGCGACCTAATAAATTAAAGGCTGGCATGTTCAAATATAAGTTATCATAATGGCTGGCCAGTGCATGCTGTTAGCAGCAGACATGGAATTGCATTTTATTTTATAAAGTGGGAAATCTTTTTAAAAAATATAGAGGGCGATAGGGGTGGATTGAGGGATTGAGAGGGCCTGGGCGATTTTCCATTAGGATTAACTGGCCTTCTCCAAGGAAAGGACTTATTGACCATTTATGGGAATCAGGCTTAAATAATTGTAAAGGTGTATTTAAATAAACAATATTGAATTTATTTCATGTAATAGTAATTTCTATAAACATAAAAATTATATACAAAATCTAGACATACTTCACAAATTCTAGTTGCTGAGAAATGTGTCAGTTTAATGTGAGTTTCCATCAAGTTCATCTGATTTCCTCAGACCGGGTCATGCCATGCTTTCTGCTATCTTGTCGTTTCCTGTAAATCTGTTGCAAAAAATACTCAACACTTTATTAAAAACCTGATCATTAACATGGGCATGAAATGTTTGATTATTGAATCAAGTAATAGTTCATCTAGCAATTTCTCCATCAAGCACATTTTGTTTTCTACAATGTTCATTTTCAGCTTCCAAATCCTCTATATCTAACTGGACATTTGCTCATTGCATGAAATTCGTTTAAACATTTCAGAGTTATTTGTTATTCAATTTCTCAAATGTCTTTTCAGTCAAACCAAGTCCTTTTGTTTGAACATATTTTGAAAGAGAACTTGCTTGTTGAAAATTTTTCAAAAAATACACTAGTTATTTAAAAAAAAAAAAAAAAAAAATTTCTTGAAAGTGTAGGCTTTGCATAGTTGTCCATATTTGAAAATGTATCTGAGCTCACCCGTCTGCTTGCAGCAATAGTTGTGACCCCTGCATTCAAAGTTGGGGGGGTTAATTTTTTTTCAAACATAACAACTTTGACCCCTTAAATATCTGAGGCCTCTGTAGCCGCAGGGTTTGCAGGGGCCATGGGATGGATCTGATTCTTATCTTAGTGCAAGGAGGGCGTAATTATTATGAGATCAAAAATGAATTTATGTTAGAGAGAAAAGAGAGTATATATATGCTTAATTTTTTAAAATAACCAAAAATATTTGTAAGAACTTGCTTGTCTTTTGTTCAAAAGCTTTTTTTTTAACTTTTACTCAATAAAATATTTTATTGAGGTTGACTATTATAATTCCTTGTCACTTGTCATTATTCAGGAGACAAATTATGTTATGGGAGAAGAAGACACAGCTTGCCCGTGAAACTCGGGCTGCAGTGGATTCAGAGATTGGTCAAGGAGAGATGCGAGCCATGAGATCTGAGATTCATCGCATGCAAGTGAGGTACTCTCAGCTCATGAAACAGCAAGAAAAAATGATTCAGGACATGGAGAAAGCGGTCTCCAGGTTGGTAAATGACATAATTGTTACACATAATGAATTTAACAAAAGATTAAGCTTTAATAAATTTATCAATATTTTTTTCTCAGGGATACATATATGTATCATTTGTGTAATGAAATCATGTCGGTCATTAAAAATTAGCACTCAATATTTAGGCGTGACACAATTCTGACAAGAGGAGATGCCCAGTCCAAAATGAAGAAGAAAGTTGTGACAAAGGGAATATTTGAGAGGCAGATGGGTGAGATCAGGAAGAAGATCAAACAAACTATCCAGGTGAGTCTCACTGTACATCACCTCACACATCATCAAAAAAACAATCCAGGTGAGTCTCACTGTCCATTGCCTCACACATCATCAAACAAACTATCCAGGTGAATCTCGCTGTACATCACCTCACACATCATCAAACAAACTATCCAGGTGAGTCTCACTGTACATCACCTCACACATCATTAAACAAACTATCCAGGTGAGTCTCACTGTACATCGCCTCACACATCATCAAACAAACTATCCAGGTGAATCTCGCTGTACATCACCTCACACATCATCAAACAAACTATCCAGGTGAGTCTCACTGTACATCACCTCACACATCATTAAACAAACTATCCAGGTGAGTCTCACTGTACATCACCTCACACATCATCAAGCAAACTATCCGGGTGAGTCTCACTGTACATCGCTTCACACATCATCAAACAAACTATCCAGGTGAATCTCACTGTACATCACCTCACACATCATCAAACAAACTATCCAGGTGAGTCTCACTGTACATCACCTCACACATCATCAAACAAACTATCCAGGTGAGTCTCACTGTACATCGCCTCACACATCATCAAGCAAACTATCCAGGTGAGTCTCACTGTACATCGCTTCACACATCATCAAACAAACTATCCAGGTGAGTCTCACTGTACATTACCTCACACATCATCAAAAAAACTATCCAGGTGAATCTCACTGTACATTGCCACATAAATCATCAAACAAACTATACAGTTGAGTCTCACTTAACATCGCCTCACAGATCTTCATTATATGTTTGCTGACACAGCATATTTGTAGGTATATCGGACAGGTAAAAATGTATTATGGCATTGTTTAATAAGCGTTTTTATTAAGACACACCCACTAAAAAATCAAGAAAACACCATGTACCTAGCCAAACCATTCAAATCAGTCATATACAGCATTGGTAGTTCATGATCTCAAAGGAACAGTATTCAAAAAATTTAACCAAAATAAAAAATTACCTTGTGCTTTGTAAATAATATTTTGTTAAAAGTTTTTAAAAGATCAACTTCAGCCTAGGTGGGCATCAACAAATTTGGCTAATATCATTTTTAGATCAAACTAATACTTGTGACACTTTACTAACATAATATTCTGCATATCATTTCAAGAGTAAAACACTGCATTTTCTTGAACCAATCAAACTTTTGCGGGGATACTTATCATAAACCAAATGAACATTTTTCACTACACATTTCTCTACATTGAAAGGCGCCTCACACAATTTGTTCTCCCTCACTATCTATAGTCCCCAGACATTCTATAAAAGTGTTCTCAAATTCGCATAATGGCCTCCATTTTAATCATTCTTTTCTTGCAATATTTCTTTCAAAAAGAATCTCTCATACAGCCCCAGGTCCAAGCTGTCCACCCTTGTCATATTCCATATTAATTTCAGACTTGATCTTGAAATCAAAGTTTAGTGTCATGGCTTGGACTATTTTCTCTCTTTATGATGAGGATACATAATGTAGATTAAATAATTTTTAATAAAAAACAACCTTTAAGCCTCAAGTGTAGAAAGAAAACTTGTACAGAAAATTTATCGCTGCAGTTGAACCGGGTTATTTTGCCGGCCTAGGGGTTTACCAAAAAGTTTCCAGATAACCCATTATTGAGATAAACAAAAACCAATATGGCGGCAATATATTAACATGTGCTTGAAATTTCTTTATGTACATGTTGTGCGTTTATAAATGTGAATGTACATGCACATGTTTTTGGAGTTTTAAAATTTTTTTTTACACAACAGCTTTGCCGCGATTTGTTTGATGAAGCGATTGTAAGTAGTTATTAAAAACAGAATTCCAACACAGGAATCAATCAAAATGATTATTTTATTCAAAGGTCAGGGCTAGATCATGTAATACATGAAGAAGGTCAGGAAAATACCAAATTTTGCTTGAAATTACATACCTGCACCTCCCCTTAACACCCAATATAAGGATTCTTTTGCTCCTATATTTTGAGAAATAAATAATTATTTTTAATTATGCAAAACTTTTTTTATTTGTTGTTTGCTATTTCTTCCTTTGGAGTTCAAAAGTTGGCGATTGATCATGGGGGTCGAGATAACTGATGTTAAGTGACAGATTTGGCCCTCTTTTGTGCTCGAGATATAAGGTTTCGGCGACATTAAAGAATCGAAATAACAGATGAGAAAATGCTAAGACAAAGAGAAAATTTGGCGGTTCCACTTCAAAAAAGTCGACTTAATAGGGTTGGTGAGCTAACTGAGGTCGAGATAAGTGGGTTGGACTGTATTTAACATCCAATGCATGCATGAATTTGGTTCTGTTATTTCTCACAGATGGCTTTTAAAGCAAAAATTACTTGTCATTTTTATTAGGAAGCAAACGCTTGTGATGGTGAGATCCAAGAGCTAAGAGACCACCAGCAGGTGATGAGCGAGCAGCTTGAACAGAAACAGATCAACTGCCAGCAACTGCAGGGGGCCTCGGACTCATTGGACGGTGATATTGATAGGACAATGGAAATAAAACAAAGAGTAAGTCTAAAAAAATAGTCCTACAAGTATGCTAATGAGGAGGTCTGTAGAAAGTTCTGTTCACAGTAAACAAAAATGGTCTTCCCATCAATATAATAATTATAACAAAATAGTCAAGAGTTTGAATTTTTTATGCTACAATTATGGGATTAATCAATATTTTATTTTTTCAATATTTTATATTGAACTTGATAAATTTTCGTTTTAAGAGAACATTGCTGTAGCTAACTGCACAAAGAAACACTGTGAGATCTGAAAATATATTTTTTTATGTGTCCTGTAACAAACTCAGATTTATAGTAAAAAAATGTGCAGGTTATTTTGATTGAAATTTTGTTGGAAAAAAAGTATAATAGTTTGATTACATTATTGCTTGCAGAATTTAACTGAACTGCTGGCACGCCAACAAAAGATGAAGTATTACCAGCAAGTCAAAGAGGGCAAGTACATCATGATGTGTCGAACACCATCTTCCTTAGAGCTGGAATCACGTAAGCAAGAGGATCGTGTCCAAGCTCTCTCAGCCATCGTGGACAGGCTCAATTCTGAATTTCCTTTTGCGCAGCCATCTTTAAGAAAGGTGTATGTGGCCCTAGCATCGCGGACTGCAACAGATGACTCTTAGTTTTAGTTGATTTCAAGTACTTCTATAAGACAATTCCAATAATTATATTTTTAATTAAATTCACTGTTTCATGATTTACGCATAGTTTAAATAGACATTTCTTTAATTAAGTAATACTAACTGGATGTTGTGTTCAAGCATAAATAATTTAGTACTCAAGTACAAAAGCTTCTGAACTATGAGATAACTTATATAAAGGCTCTAAAATGAATATTTAGTTTTGAAGTCACAATAATTATAATATTAATGTTGCTCTCTGCCAGACTATAATTGATTTTGTTATTTGCACGTTACCATAGTAATTGTTTTTAGTAAATGCTATTTTCATTCAACATTTGAATTTCAAACAAATTTACTCCATGTTGACGTCTTCATAATTCTTGTTACTTTAAAGCTAATACTTAACTTAATTTTTTCAACATGTGTAGGTTGAGTCCAGTATCTTTTGCTCTAATCTTTTTTTTGTTGAAAACATGTTCTCACCAAATGTAAATAAAAAATATAATTTAAAAAAAAAAAAAATAAAGCCTTCAGCAATGACCTACATATTTGAAATCAGTTCGTACTCTCCCTGTCAAATGTGCTACCAATATCTTGCTCTGATTTATTAACTTAATTTTTTCAAAATGTGTAGGTTGAGTCCAGTATCTTTTGCTTTAATCTTTTTTTTGTTGAAAAAATGTTCTCACCAAAAGTAAATAAAAAATATAATTTAAAAAAAAAAAAAAAATAAAGCCTTCAGCAATGACCTACATATTTGAAATCAGTTCGTACTCTCCCTGTCAAATGTGCTACCAATATCTTGCTCTGATTTACAATCACTGCAATATTAACACATCGCTATTAAAGATCTGAATCTGATCTAGCTAAACTGAATGAACTCCCTGAATAAGACTGTTTTTAGAAAACTAAAAATGTGGGCTACAAGCACTTGGCATTGCTTGAAATTTGTTCAGCTTATATTTGCAGTTTTTCTTTTGCAAATCTAATAAAATAAGTTTTGGATGATTTTTAATGTTGTCATGTGTTTCATTGGTCAAACTAGTATAATGTGTTGTCATGTTAAAGGCTAGTCTATTAAATCCCTTTTACAGTTACCACTGTTAATGCCATGGTAACTGGTAAATATATCCCATTATTTCCCAGGTAAATATACCTCATTAAAAACCCAATTAAGTTACCCCATTATCACCCTGGTAAATATATCCCATTAGTAACATGAAAACTTACCCCATTAATGCCATAATGCCATGTCCCTGGTAAATATATCCCATTAATAACATGATAAATTACTTCATTAATGCCATGGCCCTGGTAAATATATCCCATTAATAACATGACAACTCACCCCATTAATGCCATGTCCCTGGTAAATATATCCCATTAATAACATGATAAATTACTTCATTAATACCATGGCCCTGGTAAATATATCCCATTAATAACATGACAACTTACCCCATTAATGCCATGTCCCTGGTAAATATATCCCATTAATAACATGATAAATTACTTCATTAATGCCATGGCCCTGGTAAATATATCCCATTAATTATACGACAACTTACCCCATTAACACCATGGCCCTAGTAAATGTACCAGCTTATTGCACTGGGAAAATACCCCATTACTACCCTTGTATTGTATATCCATCCCATCAATGCCCTGTTAATGATACCCTGGGTGGCAGAGCGGTCTAAACTGAATCAATAACAAGCCTGTGGAGTGGAGTTCAAGTGGACAAGCAAATACATCACCCCTGGTGGATGCCAACTCATCCCAAGAGAAAGAAAACTCTGAATCAAACTCGGAGATGGAGTCCCGAGTTATGACATTAACACAATCAAATTCCGGCAACTCCTGCGGCGCTACGGGCGCCAGACTGTATTATCCACACATGATGTTACCTTAGCACATTACACTTTGCTTCAGCATTGGAGGACACGCACATTACACCTTGTTTCAACATTGGAGAAGTTCCCCGTTAAAAGCGAAGTTCATCAACCGTGTGCTTTAGCACTGAGACTCCATTCCTAATTTTGCTTTGTGTCCCTTCAGCATTTCTTCGAATACTGCGGCATCAAAGTGGTGTACATCCATATGTTTCATAGCCAGCTGTTCACTACTGTTCTCCTCCATACCGAGTCTTTATCACACTGGCTTTGACGCCACAGGGAGGGATGGCTTGACGCAGTAACGTTGCCCCCCCCCCCCAAATGAGACACATGGGACTAACTGCAGAACCCCTCTCACACACACAAATCGGCTACCAAACAATTTATAACATTTGTTGCAACACTTTTTTCTATTGAGTTTTGTTCGTGAAAAAAGGAGGGTGGGGGGCACAAATCTGGGCCCGACCCGGGTGGTAGTAGCCCCAGCTACGCAACTTGATAGCACGCTACAGTGAACAAGACAATGCAAAGCCCTGTCTTACATTTCCACAGTACAACACCCTTTTTTTTCCCCAGTTTTAATTTCAAAATTTTAGCCAGCTTGAAATGTGATAATAATACACCGGTAGCCTTTCTTGATCTATCAAATCGAAATTGTAAATCGACTTCAAAGTCCATCTAAAGACCCGGATATTATCAAATTGTCATTGGATTTTAACCAATGAGAAGATAAAGTAAAGCAAAGACATGAAATAACAATATATACTCACAAGGATGAAAACAAATATACATTGACCAATGAATGTTTCGTTGAATTGACTTTCATTTTACGAACTTAAGTTAAGTGGCTTGAATATGAAAATAATAGAATAAAAGAAAAAAAAACACGTGTTTTTCAATGCTTTATATCACTTAACTTAGCTTTTTTTTTCGTGGGTGGGTGGCAGGCAAATTTTGTGGACGGCTAATTGGGCTTCTTAAAAGGCGTTACTTGTATGCAAGTTTTGTCAAATGTTATGCTCCATCCCTTTGCTTGCTATTAGATTTTATAAAGGATTTAATCGAAAAACTATGTTTTTTAGGGTTGTTATAAACCCTTTACATTGTCTTCGCTTTTATTAGTGCTGGCTTGCTGGTCAAATCTTCGGACGGCTTATTGACCCACTTCCCGTCAAGCTATCCAGCTGAAACTTGGTGTCAAGTATGGGAGTTCATTAGTAATTGTTACGACTGGGTATTATGTTTATTACGTGTGGTGTGTGTTTGAGAGTTTTATTGGATAGTGAACGCTCTTCCCGCGCTCTACTCATTTAGTTAATGAACTCTCTTCCCGCGCTTGTCTCTATGACGTATTTTTATGCTGATTCGTGACGTATTGTCTAGACGGTATTGTGACGTTAGTTTTAGTCGTGCGGCAGTCGTGAATGGAACTTTGTGGAAGTAGGATGTATATTATTTTATTTCTGATAGCGAGCTGCGCTACATTCATGTGTTTATATGTATAGTATATACTTAGATATTTAAGTTATAATTATTATGAAAAGTGGTGATAGGAAGAATATTACGACGACGTAGGCTATTCAACGTGTGAAAGAATTTGAAGAATTAATCAATCCAAGTAGACTTAGGAGTTGACACTTGGCACATAGTCTCGTTGCCGATGACAACTCATTCTTTAAAATTTTCAGACCCCCCCCCCCCCAAATCACCACAACTCTGTTTTTCCTTTTTTCTAGGGGAACATGAAAGAAAATTTCCGATAACTGCACTAAAAGAGATTCTTTTCTAAAAAAATATCGCAAGTGCGTTTGGTGCGTGATATTTTTTATTTTAAAAAAAAATAGTTTGCGAAACAAATCTGCGGTGTTAAAGCGGGTGGTTGATTAAAATATCCCTATAGTTTAGGGGCGTGGGGGAAAAAGTGCGGTACGAGCCTTGGTGAGAGGGGAGCACTAAATTGTGATTTTTTTTATAAAGTGCGTTATTTGAATGTATGTTTAACAAAGTCTCAGCTCCAGTCCCATCGCTCGATATTACATTTTATAAAGGTTTTATACGAAAACTGTGTCTTTAGCGGTTGTTTAATTTAACTTTATACTTTCATAGCTTTTTTTTTTTAATGTAGGCTTGTTGTATCAAGTAAATTGTGAGGGTTTTTTTTTAAATTTAAATTAGGCCTAGCAAGTAAATAATAAGTTTTAAAAAAAAAAACGATAAGACATGTTATTCGTCTTTCGCATGCGAAGATGACCAAGGCTATATTATTAAACGGTGAATAACCGGGTTGCTTGCCAGTGCTATATGTGCTTGGGACACACATTGTTTGTGGGTCCTAGTAGGATTTGAGCCAATTTGCTTTTTATGCTGTGCGCTTTCTTTGGACGTGAGCGATTCGCTTTTTCTCTGAGGATTTTGCTCCGACACTGATGGGTTTATGTGAATTTTTTGACAGTCCTTGAATATTGTTTTGTTGCCCACCAGCCTAGTGTTTCCCACTGAAGAGTTCAGCCGAACATTTGTCGTTTGGGAAGTCTGCTGTCTGGCATGCTTTTGACATTCCCTTCCCATCTGGCGTGTCACTTTTGTAGGAGCATGTGGATGCTGATGCAATCGGCCCGTTATAGGACCTCTGTATCAGGGATTCTGTCCTGCAATCTTATACCGAGAAGTTTACTTAGTCATCGTAGGTGGATATGGTTTAGCTGCCTAGCATGTCTACAGTACAATGGCCATGTCTCGCTAGCTTATAGGGAGTGAAGTTAATACGAATGCCCTATATACCTTCAGCTTGATGACTAGACTGAGACCCCTTCGCCCCAAAACACTCTTGTGGAGCCTTCACAAACATTTGCTTTGAATATTCGGCTATTGATCTCATTATATATTGTTACGGACCTTGGGAGGGAGCTGCATACATATTATGTGAATTTTCCCACTGCTTGGAGATTCTGTCCCTTCACTGATATTTGTTTCTTTATATGTTTTCCCTAGAGCTGGCTGGTGCAAAAATCAATGTTGTTGTTTTTTCGAATTGATGGCGAGGTCGTAGCTTTCGCAGGCCTTAGCAAGGCCATCAAGTAATGGGCTGGTCCACTGCTCCAACATTAAACAGAAATCAGTCCCTTCCCCCATAGACAGTGATTAGGCCATGGCAGGCAGTTCCGGCTTACCAGCGATAAGCCAGTATAGGAACTGCTCATCCCTGCCCAAGACAATCAGGGACTGGAACAAGATTCTAAAAGGAACAGTTGAGACGAAAACACTTGACTCATTTGTGAATATCGTCTAAGGCCTTCCAACCCCCAGTGCATGATACCATCACTAAGTAGCAACCAGTGAAATATCCTCGTCAACACCAGGCACAGAAATATTGCAAATCCCCTCTACGAGCATAGGAGCCAGAATGTGCGATGAATTGATCGTGGGCCCATAATATAAGGAAGGAGAAGAAGTATTTCTGAACTTGCATTTAGCACACAGTCATCAGCAAATAAGAGGTCTCGAATAACAGTTTCTTTAATTTTCGAAATAGCTTAAGCAGTCTCCTAATATTAAATAGCCCTCCGTGTCCCGTATCTTATAGGAATGTCGTCATTATTGTCAAGAAAAGCATCAGTCAGCATTGCTGAGAATACCATGTTAAAAAGTTTTGGGGCTAGAACACAGTCTTGTTTTACGCCATTTGTTACAGGAAAAAGCCATAGAGTCATCTCCAGAATCCATCAACTTGGGCACCGTGGGGTTGACGTACTATTGTAATAAATCTACTCGGGCAGCCAAACTTCTCCATGATCTTCTCCGGGCCATCTCTACTCACTGGGTCAAATATATTGGTCAGATCAACAAAGGTGATGAACATGTCACTGTGTTGCTCTTGACATGTTTCATGCAGTTGGCGTGCTGCAAATATCATATCACCTGTGCCCCGGTATGAATGTAAGCCTAACTGGGTTTTAGGAGGAAGTCCATGTTCAAAGTGTCATTGTAAGCCAGTGGTTCTCAACATTCCTAATGCCGCGACCATTTAATACAGTTCCTCATGCGACCCCAAACCACAAAATTATTTACGTTGCTACTTCATAACTGTAGAGCATATGTTTGCAGACGGTCTTAGGCGACCCCTGGGAAAGGGTCATGCAACTCCCAAAGGGGTCGCGACCCACAGGTTGAAAACCGCTGTTGTAAGCGATCAGGTAGGACTCTGGCCAAGATCTCCTTATTTGGCGTTTTAAATGCAATGCTAAAATACTATACCAATGGTCAATTCATCACGATTCTTGAGATATTTTGTCATATTCCAGCCCCACCCCTCTCCTTTTTTGCCCTGTCCCAATCTTGATATCCATTTTAAATGACCCCCCCCCCCATAAAAAAAAAAAAAAAAAAAATAAAAAAAAAAAAAAAAAAAAAAAAAAAAAAAAAAAAAAAAAAAAAAAAAAAAAAAAAAAAAAAAAAAAAAAAAAAAAAAAAAACAAAAAAACAACAACAACAACAAAAACAAAAAAAAAAAAAACAAAAAAAACACCCACAAAAAAACACACACAAAATAAACACGACAAAACCGGCAAATCTATAAGGTGCGCTAAAAGGATGAAATTACACCATTTAGCACTGCTTAGAAATGTTCGAGGAGCATTTGTCAACACAATTGCCCGGTAAACTACAAGGGTTTTTACCCCAGCCCAAATGTTTAGGGAGGGGCTCACTCAAAGAATTATAGCTTTATTTTAGTTGTGATAAAAAACCAAAAAAAACACCAAATTTATTAGAAATGGCCGACTTAAGCAAGGAACAGTTGGAAGGTCTAGCTACAATGAAAAATGTAAGTCATCGACTCAATTTATACTCAAACAGTATGAGTTACCGGTTTAGGATACACACAGAGGCGTAACGAGGATGTTTGGCGCCCGGGGACAAGATTCGCGCCCGGGGACAAGATCCATTTTAAAGCGTCCCTTTTTCTTTTTTTCAACTCTCAACCCCATTATTTTCATCAATAAAATAGTATCAAAGCACATTTTGGCGCCCCTAACTAGCTGGCGCCCGGGGATATCTGTCCCCCCTACACCCCCCCCCCACTACGCCTCTGGATACACAGCAATACATACAAATTATAATAGAATCCTAAGCGTAATGAACAAGATTAAAAATGGGATAAGGATGCTGTGTGTGGGGAGGGGAGGGGCCAATATCTCGTTAAACCGAAACCGTTCAATAAATAAACCCCACCAAAGGCCACAGTCATTCAACATGACTTAAATATAGTTTAATTAGACACGACAAATGTGTGTCAATAAAACAATTTTAACAATATATGTTCAGCTTTAATTATAACAATTTGATAAAGATACGCAGGGAAACGTTTCGGCTAACGCCTTCATCAGTACAACAACCAAACATTTAAATACGAATAAATTAAATTTACATAATATATTATATCTACATGTATCCTACCTAAAATAGAAAAGACTAGGAGTGGGCGCAAAACTTAGGCGCATGGTTCGCTACACGTATAGCATCCTAACACATGCTCCATAGCCAGCGTCGTAATCGGAAAAAGAGCGGAGCCATCCAGGGACAGCGAAAGGGGCGGCAAACGGGTGCTTGGCACAGGGCGAAAGTTTACCTACTGTATAGTAATTATGAGTTACATGGATTTTTAATCCCAGTTAACTTTCGTTATGGGGTTGGAAAAAAAGGGGGGGGGGGGCAGGGGGAATCCTGGGAAGGGGGAATCCTTTATGACTTCACGCAATTTTAGCCGAAATTTGCCTTCACCCCCCCCCCCACCCAATCCTCTTAAAAAATTGTGACACTTTAAACACATATCATCAAAAATTCGTCCCCCACCCTTTCTTTTTAGACGCGTGATGCCGTCTATGTCGTCGAATATTTTATGCATTAACAATTGTTTTAGTGAAGTATGTTCTAATGAAGTATGTTTTAGTGAAGTATGTTTTAGTGAAGTATGTTCTAGTGAAGTATGTTCTAATGAATTATGCTTTAGTGAAGTATGTTTTAGTGAAGTATTTTCTAGGAAAGTATGTTTTAGTGAAGAATGTTTTAGTGAAGTATATTCTAGTGAATTATGTTTGAGTGAAGTACGTTTTAGTGAAGTATGTTCTAGTGAAGTATGTTTTAGTGAAGTATTTTCTAGGAAAGTATGTTTTAGTGAAGAATGTTTTAGTGAAGTATATTCTGGTGAATTATGTTTGAGTGAAGTATGTTTTAGTGAAGTATGTTTTAGCGAAGTATGTTCTAGTGAAGTATGTTTTAGCAAAGTATGTTCTAGTGAAGTATGTTTTAGTCAAATATGTTTTAGTGACGTATGTTTTAGTGAAATATGTTTTAGCATATTATGTTTTAGTGAAGTATTTTCTAGTGAAGTATGTTCTAGTGAAGTATGTTCAAGTAAAGTATGTTTTAGTGAAGTATGTTTTAGTGAAGTATGTTCTAGTAAAGTATGTTTTAGTGAAGTATGTTTCACGGAAGTATTATCTAGTGAAGTATTTTAAAATAGTTGTTAGTTTTTCATGGGTTAAACAATTGTTTTAGTTCGGAAGTGTGACGCATTGTTTTCTGGGGGTTGGGGGCCCAAATTTCATTTATTCTTTATATGAGGTATATAAATAAAATTACAATTAATGGATAGGTCTTAACTAAAATTATAAAAATGCACTTTAAAATATATATTGAAAATTGGAGAGTTTTGAACTCATAATAATCACCAATTTTGGGGACAGGAACACTAATTTTCTTTTCCTTATATTCGCTATAGCTCTTACATATTTCAACAGATTTTAATGGGACAACCTTAAAATTTTTAACTTGACTAGTTATCTGATGAATTATGGAGGGTCCCTTTCTTAAATAGTGATTATTAAAAAAGTTACATTATAAAATGTGTTACACAATTTTGCTTTAGAAAATTTAGTATTGAAATAATGATTACATAAAAAAGAATTTTAATTTTCAGATTATATAAATTTCCTTTTTATTTTTCTTATGTTTCTACGTCTCTATGATTTTCCCTCAAATGTTAAGAAATCACATTTTTTTAGTTTTGAAAAAGCTTCAAATGAGAATAGGACATTTTACAATATATTTTTCGTACAGTAGCTTTGTCTATGGCATTTTAATGGGATAATTTTAAAATTAAAGTTTGTTTATCATCCAACCTAAAATATTAAAGGTTTTGTTATTTTGGCACCCAAGGCCCCAATGGTAAGAATTTTAAAGGCAACATCTTTGAAAATCCCTTCCCATTCTAATGGACTAACTTTAAAAAATTAACTTGAATATTCATCTGAATGATTTTTATATAGTGCCCTATTATAGGGATAACTAAAATGGCCCCTTTTGTAATGGGGATCCTATTTTATATTAATCGATAAACGGCCACAGCTTAGGCATTGATGAATATCTTTTTTTAAAAGGGCATCTTTTATACATTAGATTTGCCTTTAAATCATGTTTTTTGGCTGTGCTCAGCTTAAATATTAACTGAAATGGGATCGGCCCCAAATTCAATGTTTACAAGTTATTATTTCTATTGGTACTTAAGCAAAGTGTTTTGAAAGGCCTCTAAATTTACATGTACGCTAATAATGTTTTAGAATATTTTTTTTTCCATATACAAACCAGAGAAAATCCAGGTTATATTTATATTGGCTAGTATTTAATTTAACAAACCACCTTATTGTAATGTTAATCTTTAAAAAAATGACATAAGGTGGGTTCTACAAACCACATGAAAATTTTTTTGTCCCATTTATTTTACACCTTTATCAAAATGCATTGCGAATCTTGACACCCCACACTTTTTCTTTGCTAATCTCTAATTTATAATGGTAAGATTTAGGTGANCTATCTATCTATCTATCTATCTATCTATCTATCTATCTATCTATCTATCTATCTATCTATCTATCTATCTATCTATCTATCTATCTATCTATCTATCTATCTATCTATCTATCTATCTTTCTTTCTTTCTTTCTTTCTTTCTTTCTTTTCTTTGTTTCTTTATTTTCACTCCCCCCACTCTCTCTCTCTTTCTTGTCTCACTTTATTTCTTTCTCTCTCTGTATTTCCTTCTTTCATACCTAGTTTTCTCGTCTCTATCTCTCTCTTTCTTTATTTTCAATCTCTCTCTCTCCCTCTCTCTCTCTCTCTCTCTCTTTTCTTTCATTCTCTCTCTCTCTCTCTGTCTCTCTCCCTCCCTCTCTCTTTCTCTCTCTATCAGTTGGATGCTACAATTTTTTAACCGCATTCCATATCCATTTTTCCGGTCATGCCGTTATTCCA
This sequence comes from Lymnaea stagnalis, assembly GCA_964033795.1. Lineage (NCBI taxonomy): Eukaryota > Metazoa > Mollusca > Gastropoda > Lymnaeidae > Lymnaea > Lymnaea stagnalis. The sequence continues at coordinate 3,100,211 of CAXITT010000011.1, forward strand.
GTTCCATTCGAACAGACAGTTCAGCCACTTGTTAATAATTTCTTTTCAATCCTAATTCTGTTGGTCAACAGCGGAAGAGTCGGGCTGCATGTCCAGACAGTTCTGTACCGAGGGCCGTGGGTTCACCATGCACATCTCAGACAATAATCTGAACGAGGTGCTCACCATAGAACGCCCAATGAGGCCATGCAAAGGTCCTTTTTGCTACGCCTGCTGCGATATAATGGCGTAAGCCCAATCTTGTCTTTATATTTTACTTAACTATTTTTTACTCACTACGCATTTCAGACTTAAATTGTGGACTTAATTTAGTTGGACATTAATTTATGAGTTGGAAATTAGCTGACTGTGTGGTTGAATGGTCTAAAATTAGCAAACCTGAAGTGATCTGGATTTCAATTCCAGCCAGTAAAAAAACCCACAAAAAACCTTGGTCGGCAACTCATCTAAGAGAAGGAAACTTTGAATTCAAACCCGGAGTTGGAGTCCCGTAAGGCGCATACAATGACAATTCCTGCAACCGTACCCATCCCTGGTCGTCTCGACGTAGAGTCTTGCCACTGGATATGGTGGGCTCGGACGAGAGAGTGAGGTTGACGCCGCGCAACTTAGTTGGATATTAATCTATTACTTATACATGCATTAGTTGGACATTAATTTATCAGTTTGACATTAATATATTAGTTGGACATACATTAGTTGGACATGAATTCCTAGAAACTTAATATTTGATAAATACAATAAAATATGAGCCCAATGGATTTAGCGAACATCTCTACACTATTTGATATGATTCAATAGTTAAAGTGACTACTACTCTGTGTGCTTCCAGACAACAAGTACATGTCTCCTGCTACGCCCAACCCATAGGTTTCGTCCGCGAAGTCTGCAGTCCCATCAAATACCATTTTGTCGTCTATCACGAAGAAGGGAAGCCAGTTTACGATATAAGAGGTGCGTTGGAAACTCTGATTACACACTGTCACTGTTACTTTAACTGTCATTTTCGCTGTCACTGCCACGTACACTTTTGCAGAACGTTCTGTAGCAGTGACAAATTATGGGTGAGAGCGGCCGGGAGAAAGGAATGTATAAATAGACCACAAGGGAAAAAAACCCACGAATTTCGTAATGAACCAAAGATGTTGCGTTATAGTATGGCGGTACATGTCCTTACTCTCAGAACATTCATAGGGTGTTTTTTTTATATAATTATTTACCGGTATACACAATATGATGTATGTACTGGTATACAAATGATGTATGCACCTGTATACATGAGATGTATTTACCGGTATACATTTGATGTATTGTTGCGCCCCCTATCGTGTTCAGTGAATTTGAACAAACTGGTAGTCTAGGGTATTTGAAAGGGGGTTAACGCTTGTAGATTTTAGACACACTATTGGCGATTGGGCAAAATAAAGACAATCAGTGCTCTATGTACTTTATTACATGGAATACATTGTGAACAAAGATACATAAAATCTACATATAAAGAAATGAATACAGATCTGACACTAACACTATCTACAACTCACAGTAATATAAACAATACTATCACAAATCTAAGTTCCTGTAATTACTACTTCTGCTAGCTATTGAATAGCCCTATCTAGTACTTAGCAAATGCAACGGAATACTATTCGCGCATCGGGATACTCATCTCGGCTTTCTTTAACTGTAGGAGGATACACCAGTTCTTATACTCTACATTTTACCTTAAATTGGGTCAGTGTTCACTTAGACGTTGCTCAAGCCATCCTAAGGTAAAGAACGTGTCGCCCTTCCCGGAGGCGGTAAGCTGATCACTGATACAGCTAGGCTGATGGGTGACATAAAGAAACCGGCCCTACCTTGTAACAGTATGTACCGGTATACACATGATGTATGTGCAGGTATACATAAGATGCAAGTGCAGGTATACATATATATTTATATATATATATATAACATTTTAACGTGTGAACTGAAAAAAAGATTCGACCAAATTTCCGTCGATCAATTTTCCGTCGACAAAATTTCTTTCAAACAAATTTCCGGCAACCAAAAACACACGCAACATGATGAAGTTACAAGCTAGCCGCACCTCTAGTCTATTATCAGTAATTTGGCATAGTCGCATATTTATTTATATTATGCTCGGTGGAGTCACTAAGTTTCGCGGTAAATTCATTATGTAACGCCCCGCGCCCCCCCCCCCCCTTTTCAGGCTTCCCCATGGACCTCCTCTGACAATATGCTTTTGTGGCATCCTGCCCTGTTGGGACTTTACTCTGGTGGCACCCTACTCTGGTGGCACACTACCATGGTGGCACACTACCACGGTGGCACACTGCTCTGGTGGCACCCTACTCTGGTGGCACACTACTCTGGTGGCACACTACCATGATGGCACACTACCACGGTGGCACACTTCTCTGGTGGCACCCTACTCTGGTGGCACACTACTCTGGTGGCACCCTACTCTGGTGGCACACTACTCTGGTGGCACACTACCATGATGGCACCACATGGTGCAGTCTGCACCCCACGCACAGCTCTATTCACTCTACTGCTTATGCTCAAAACTACAAGAACTGCTTAGGCTGGCTTTCAATATTGCACATGAGGCCCTCAATATTTGCTACATTTCCCAAATATCTATCGTTAGGAACAAGGATTTTCCACACTAAGGAACTTTTTTTAGAAATGCAGAGAAATCAATTATTGAACCCCGACAATATTATTCAAGTTACCCTCCCAATTGTGATTTTATTGTATTTAAAAAATGAAACATAGTTTGTCCTCATTTGAGGTAATTTTATTTTTCTCCAAGAAACCCATTCTTTCCAAATTATGTATTTTATTAATTTATTTTATCGCATTTATTATTTTTTTTGGCTGTTCTTAATTTCATAAATGAATTTTATTTTAATGTCATGATTATGTCTCTTTTGATAAAATTTTTATGTACAGCACCGTGAGTCCAGCCCTAGGTTGGGGTACCGCGTTATATAGGACCATTTTTTATTATTATTTATTTTATATTATTAAAGTGGTCTAATATAAAAAATATATTTAAAACTATTTTGAATTTAAATTGTCGATGATTTTGTTTCTTTCAAATTGGAAATAAAATGGGGGCGGGGGATATCGGCTTAAAAAATTATATTTTAGGGTTAAATACAGACACAAATATGTTAAAATCATACTAATACCAACAAACACTTGAACCTTATTTTGTTGAAAATCAGAATAAATCTTCAATATAGTTATAATTCGAAGAATATCTTTGAATATAATTCATCCAATCCTGTTAAATAATATACAATGTTTCAACGTTTTGGAATATGATAAGCAGACTCTTTCAATAAATATTATAAACCAAGTTTCTAATATTCAGTTATGAATTCAGGCCAGTTATAATTAATTCGTTTTCTATGAGAATAGGTTTCTGTGCTGTGCTCTTACACTGTGTCTACGCTTCATGCTCACCTCCCGTTTGTTTATATTAGCTCCCCTGTGTCGTTGGGATTGTTGCTGTTGCGAGGACGTCTTCAAGGTCTATAAATACGGAGAAGACACTGTGGTTGCAGAAATTCGCAAGAAATTTGCTGGATTGGCCAAGGTAAGCCTCGTAGACCTGTATCAGCATGGGCGCCCGCAGGGGGGGGCAAGGGGGGCACTTGCCCCCCCTCCCAAGTGACCCCCTGGATTGATTGGATAAAAAAATTTAGACAAAATTAGACAAAAAATTTATTAAAGTAAAGAGAAAATAAAGATAAAGTAACTAAGCTGATGTCCTGTCCGTTCGTTCACCATACAAATACGCTACAGTAAAATAAAACTACATTGAAACATTACTAAAAAATTGTTGCCCCCCCCCCCTAGAAAGTTAATCGATTTTTTGTCCCCCTCCCCCTAGAAAGTTTTCTGCGAGCGCCCATGTGTATCAGTACCATATAAGTAAATCATTCTTAGACAAAATTTAAATTGCAATGACTGTCTTCTGACGTTGGAATAAAATTGTTGAACATTTCAGTGAGTTAATCTCAGTGGTCCAAAGTATTTGAATGTTTTCTCTAACTTCCTTTCTGTCTCACCAACCCATCGGCCATTAGAGGTCTTCGATACACGGGCTAAGAAGGGGAAAAGGGGGGGGGGGCGCGGAACCTACTCGGGGTTGAATTAGCAAGTTGAATGAGGAAAGAAGAAATTCGTTAACATTTGTGATGCATCCGGCGGCCTGCAATATCTATCGCGCTGGGCCGCTTGCCGCGCGCTGGCTGTGGTATGGCCACCCCTGATGCAAGACGATAGTTACGTAATCTTAAATAAAGTTAACATTAAATTTCAAAAAAGGTATGCGATAATTACACTTCATAATTTTCAGGACGCCAAGAGTTCTTATAGCATTGGGCCTATCCACCAGTGAGGGACTAGGAAGGTTCTTTTGCTCTGTATAATCTTTGTGTAATAACATATAACATTCAGCATAATCAGACATAACTGCAAGATGTAAAAAAAATGCGTTAAATACCGCCACACACGTCGTTAAAGCAAAGTCCTTATTTCTTTTTCAATTGTACAGGAAATATTTACAGATGTGGATTCTTTTGGGGTTGTCGTTCCGAAGGAAATGCCCGTTCGAGACAAAGCCCTACTGCTGAGCGCAGTCTTCCTAATCGACTTCATGTTCTATGAAAAAAGTGGTGGAGCCAAAACAGATATGTCGTAACCAAAAATTTGAAACTTTTGCAGAAATGCTACTATCCCTTGCTTATATCTCCTGTAGAAGGCTCAATGTTTGAACTTCAAAAATTTTGTAGCGTATGACTGTTCCCAGTGAAGACACATTTCTCATTCTGAAAACAGAAGTAGAAATTGTTAAAGCGTTAAGAATTGTTTTAGCATCAACAACAAAATTAATGCTCAACCCCCGACATAAATGTTCTTTGATGAAACCATTGAAATAATTGTTTTGTTGATAATCCAAATGAAATATATATTTTTTTTAAAAATAACAACGTAATAACAACAAAAAGATGAAGAAAAAACGAGAAAAGAAGGAGACAGAAATAAACGAAATAAATATTAAATTTCCAGTGTTGTAAAATTTTTTGCTATACCCATTGTCAACATGTCCTACCCATTGTCAACATGTCCTTCCCATTGTCAACATGTCCTACCCATTGTCAACATGTCCTTCCCATTGTCAACATGTCCTTCCCATTGTCAACATGTCCTACCCATTGTCAACATGTCCTACCCATTGTCAACATGTCCTACCCATTGTCAACATGTCCTACCCATTGTCAACATGTCCTACCCATTGTCAACATGTCCTTCCCATTGTCAACATGTCCTACCCATTGTCAAATGTCCTACCCATTGTCAACATGTCCTTCCCATTGTCAACATGTCCTACCCATTGTCAACATGTCCTACCCATTGTCAACATGTCCTTCCCATGAACTTTTCTCACTTTCTGTTACGTTCGCAAAAACTGAGGGAGAATGGGGTGGCAAATTAAGTGGGGTCAGGGAGCCGCTGTTCAAGTAATGCACTGAACCTAATTATTCATCTCAAACAAACGTATAGTTATGTTATTAAAAGTCTTTGGGGTCCTGGCTGGTCAATGCGTTCTGGCCAGTTTTTCTTTCAATTTCATCAGGTCAACAAAAAAAAAGAAAGGGGAACGGGGGTCATTTCAGGCTTTGGGGGTGGGTCTATCAGCTCAAAATTGGCATTATGGCACCCAGGACCAGACTCCGGCGCCCCCACCATACATAAATATAGCTCATAATTATCAAAAACAAATTTATGTTAAATCTTTTTAAATATTTAGCGTAATGTTTCTAGCTATTTCAGATATAGAGTGATATTTTACTTTTTTTCTATTTGACACCAGACCAAATCAAGACAGTACTGCTTTATAAAATTTGCTCACTTTTTTTTTTTTAATGTCCCTTTAACATTTTTCCCTCCCCCCCCCTTTTTTTTTTTTATTTTTTTTTTTGTGCCCTTTTTTTTTTTTTTTTTTTTTTTTTGGTGGGTGATTTTTCGAANCTTTACAATTATTGAAAATATGTAGACTATTTAAACTGCTAAATTAAAATAAAAAAAAAAAAAACCAGAGACACTTCAATGTGGGGGTGGGAGATGACATAGAACTGAATTGTGAAATATTATATATATATATATATATATATATATATATATATATATAATGATATATTAAATCATCATGCGCAAAAATACAGGGTATTCTAAACTTCCGGATCTTGAACATAAACGTGTGTTTTGTCAACGGTGCATAGCTTTAGCCAACATGTTTTCGCCGTAGTAAAGTGGAAGATAAGTTGGGCAAATGTTGTTGAAAATGGGTCTCTCCATAGAAGATCAAGTACTTACAGTTGAACATTATTTTTTTACTCAGTTGTTTGTGGTTGAAAAGGGTGGCAGAACAATTCAGAGAGAGATTTAAAAAGATGGTAACAAGTAACACAGCTATGCTGTCTATTATTACGATATTTGGGAATGTACTTATGTGGAGATTCATTGTAATAATGAAATTTTGGAGACACGAAACATTTAAATGCATTTTTTCCAATGACACGTATCTTTTCCGTATGGTTGCAACCACACGCCTATTATAAAATAAGAATAATTATCAAATTCTAGGGCTAAGCCGGTTGCAGTTTTTTTAAACTGGCTCAGGGTATTTTGAGAAAATTTCCATAGGATCCAAGACTTAACAAAACAAAAAAAAGAGTTAACGTCTCATTTTCTATGTTAGATGCCAGCCTTTAAAAAACAGTCCAACAGACAGTCCTACGCTCTACCTGCTTTAAACAGTAGTCCTGTAAACAGTCCGACAGACAGTCCTACGCTCTACCTGCTTCAAACAGTAGTCCTGTAAACAGTCCGACAGACAGTCCTACGCTCTACCTGCTTTAAACAGTAGTCCTGTAAACAGTCCGACAGACAGTCCTACGCTCTACCTGCTTTAAACAGTAGTCCTGTAAACAGTCCGACAGACAGTCCTACGCTCTACCTGCTTTAAACAGTAGTCCTGTAAACAGTCCGACAGACAGTCCTACGCTCTACCTGCTTTAAACAGTAGTCCTGTAAACAGTCCGACAGACAGTCCTACGCTCTACCTGCTTTAAACAGTAGTCCTGTAAACAGTCCGACAGACAGTCCTACGCTCTACCTGCTTTAAACAGTAGTCCTGTAAACAGTCCGACAGACAGTCCTACGCTCTACCTGCTTTAAACAGTAGTCCTGTAAACAGTCCGACAGACAGTCCTACGCTCTACCTGCTTTAAACAGTAGTCCTGTAAACAGTCCGACAGACAGTCCTACGCTCTACCTGCTTTAAACAGTAGTCCTGTAAACAGTCCGACAGACAGTCCTACGCTCTACCTGCTTTAAACAGTAGTCCTGTAAACAGTCCGACAGACAGTCCTACGCTCTACCTGCTTTAAACAGTAGTCCTGTAAACAGTCCGACAGACAGTCCTACGCTCTACCTGCTTTAAACAGTAGTCCTGTAAACAGTCCGACAGACAGTCCTACGCTCTACCTGCTTTAAACAGTAGTCCTGTAAACAGTCCGACAGACAGTCCTACGCTCTACCTGCTTTAAACAGTAGTCCTGTAAACAGTCCGACAGACAGTCCTACGCTCTACCTGCTTTAAACAGTAGTCCTGTAAACAGTCCGACAGACAGTCCTACGCTCTACCTGCTTCAAACAGTAGTCCTGTAAACAGTCCGACAGACAGTCCTACGCTCTACCTGCTTTAAACAGTAGTCCTGTAAACAGTCCGACAGACAGTCCGACACTATACACGTGGCTCTTTATTGATTAATAGAGTAGCTACTTCCCCAATATTTCAAACATTTTACCCGAGTTCAACAGTCACACGTCACGCTTGTTGTTTGATAGCTTCCCCCCCCCCCAACCCCCAAAAAACGCATAACACTTATAATATAAAACATGTTGAGTAGGGGGGCGGTCGGGAAATGGAAATGAAATATCTATAAAAGATTATTTGGATGATGCATACGTTAACCACCGGTTCACTGGATGAAAAGAATCTGAATGCCTCTAAATTCAACTAGATATCTACCCAAACTGAGACCATTTTTTAATGTCGTCTGCTCTCGTATTTTTTCCGACTGGATGCTGTAGCTCTTACTTGTCGTTCCGCTGTGTTGAAGATATTTCTGAAAGTTGAAACTCATTTCAGACCTATACGGCGACCTGCGTACTGCTAGAGGTATTTAGCCAATTAATTTGTTATTTTCTTCCTTCACAAGTGAGGACCACCTACAGCCGTCACGTGGGCGCTGCAACCCTTGCGGCTGCTAAAAACCCTCAGATCGTTAAGGGGCCAAATTTATCATGTGAAAATTTTAAACAAAATGTATCAACCTTGACAATATTGGGCATAAAAACGGAAATCATAGTGAAACCTCGTCCATTTTCAAAAAGTCCCTTAAAACTCATCTGTTTAGGTCCGCCTATGACCTGTGATGCACCCTCCTTGCCCTACCTCATTTTCTGTTTCGGGTTGATCCTGAAGTGTCAAAGTGTCCTCGTTTTATAGCCATTTTCATTGTTTCTATAGAATAGTAATTTTACTTTTTTTTTATTTGACACCAGACCAAATCAAGACATTTCTTCTTTATAAAATTTTCTCACTTTTTTTTTTAATGTCTCCTTTACATATTTCTCTCCCCCCCCCCTTTTTTTTTGAAATTATTATTTGGATGCCTCTTTTTTTTACATTTTTTTTTTTAAACAAGTCCCCAGTTTTGCGTAGTTCACAATTTCTTTACTTGAAATAGTTCGAATTTCATTAAGTCCAGTGTGTATGAGCAACTTACTTGTTAGTAGATATGCAAAGAAATGAACTCCTAAAATGATTTTTGAAATATATATTAACTAGCTAACACACTCATTATTATTATTATTTAGGCATTTTTGTATAGCGCTTACCTTACAGCGCTTTACAATTATTGAAAATATGTAGACTATTTAAACTGCTAAATTAAAATAAAAATGAAAAAAACCAGAGACACTTCAATGTGGGGGTGGGAGATGACATTGAACTGAATTGTGAAGTATTATATATATATATATATATATATATATATATATATATATAATGATATATTAAATCATCATGCGCAAAAATACAGGGTATTCTAAACTTCCGGATCTTGAACATAAACGTGTGTTTTGTCAACGGTGCATAGCTTTAGCCAACATGTTTTCGCCGTAGTAAAGTGGAAGATAAGTTGGGCAAATGTTGTTGAAAATGGGTCTCTCCATAGAAGATCAAGTACTTACAGTTGAACATTATTTTTTTACTCAGTTGTTTGTGGTTGAAAAGGGTGGCAGAACAATTCAGAGAGAGATTTAAAAAGATGGTAACAAGTAACACAGCTATGCTGTCTATTATTACGATATTTGGGAATGTACTTATGTGGAGATTCATTGTAATAATGAAATTTTGGAGACACGAAACATTTAAATGCATTTTTTCCAATGACACGTATCTTTTCCGTATGGTTGCAACCACACGCCTATTATAAAATAAGAATAATTATCAAATTCTAGGGCTAAGCCGGTTGCAGTTTTTTTAAACTGGCTCAGGGTATTTTGAGAAAATTTCCATAGGATCCAAGACTTAACAAAACAAAAAAAAGAGTTAACGTCTCATTTTCTATGTTAGATGCCAGCCTTTAAAAAACAGTCCAACAGACAGTCCTACGCTCTACCTGCTTTAAACAGTAGTCCTGTAAACAGTCCAACAGACAGTCCTACGCTCTACCTGCTTTAAACAGTAGTCCTGTAAACAGTCCAACAGACAGTCCTACGCTCTACCTGCTTCAAACAGTAGTCCTGTAAACAGTCCAACAGACAGTCCTACGCTCTAACCTGCTTTAAACAGTAGTCCTGTAAACAGTCCAACAGACAGTGCTACGCTCTACCTGCTTTAAACAGTAGTCCTGTAAACACTCCGACAGACAGTCCTACGCTCTACCTGCTTCAAACAGTAGTCCTGTAAACAGTCCGACAGACAGTCCTACGCTCTACCTGCTTTAAACAGTAGTCCTGTAAACAGTCCAACAGACAGTCCTACGCTCTACCTGCTTTAAACAGTAGTCCTGTAAACAGTCCAACAGACAGTCCTACGCTCTACCTGCTTTAAACAGTAGTCCTGTAAACAGTCCGACAGACAGTCCTACGCTCTACCTGCTTTAAACAGTAGTCCTGTAAACAGTCCGACAGACAGTCCTACGCTCTACCTGCTTCAAACAGTAGTCCTGTAAACAGTCCGACAGACAGTCCTACGCTCTACCTGCTT
>CAXITT010000011.1:3112217-3140456 GCA_964033795.1 Lymnaea stagnalis
AAAAAAAAAAAAAAAAAAAAAAAAAAAAAAAAAAGGGGGGCCCTTTTTTTTTTTTTTTTTTTTAAAGAGGGGAAGCATTTTTGACTAATTAAAAATGTTTTTTTTTGTGCGTGATAGGGGGTGGCAAAATCATAGCCCAACCCGGAGGGCGATAACTCTGGCTCACTACTGTGTGTGTGCATATGTGAGCTGAGACACAGATTTCGGAACAAAAGGCACTTCTTATAAAAAAATATATTCAAGGCTAAAATAATTTTAAAATGAATATTATTTTTCTCATCAAATTACCAATACACACGGTGAGGCTTTTCAGAATGCTTATGAACTGTGCACATTTTATATAACGGAAAGGGGCTTATCCTTGTTATTGTGTTATATGGGGTAGTTGGTGACACACTCTCACAGAGGGGTCTACACAAAAAAGGAGGAAAAAATGCAAATTTAACAGAGTTCTCTCGAGACGATTTCATAACCGTTCGTAGTTAAATACAAGAATTCGGTATCACCAGGACAGGTTGCCACCAGAACTGGTTGCCACCAGAACTGGTTGCCACCAGAACAGCTTGCAACCAGAGCAGGGTGCCAAGAGAAAAAGCAGACTCAAAGGAGGTCTACATGGAAGTCTGCATGTGTGACACCGTGTGTACCGCACTGGTTGACACCAACCCTAGTGACGTCGCGGCTATAGCTTTCAAAGTGAATTCCAAGTTTAAAAAAAAACACTTTTCTTTAATGTTCAATCCCATCAACTTGAATAATTTGCTGGTTGTGTTCATTCTAGAGACCGACCGAAAGTGATTTTCTGATTTCGGCCGAAGCCGAAAATAGGCCGAAAGTTTAAAATGACTTTCGGCCGAAACCGAAAAAAGGCCGAAAGTTTAAAAATGACTTTCGGCCGAAACCGAAAAAATACCGAAAGTTAAAAATGAATTTCGGCCGAAACCGAAGCCGAAACCGAAAATGAAATATTAAGATATTTTGAAATTCGTTCCCGAATACATTCTGCTTATATCGAAAATGATGTGGGAAAATATAAATATTTACATTCTTTTTATAAAAATGAGATAAGCGTAAATATTAATAAATAAAAATGTAATTTAGGGTTCTCAAACTCGCGGCCAGCGTGACTCTCCGCGACGGTTTCAGTCGAATCTCACCGACAAATCTAATTCTCATTTTTTTTTTTAATGTCTATATATATTTTTGTATGCCAGCTCTCTGGCAACAGTGAGTAGGTGGATGAAAGTCAATCCTAGTTCTTGAGAACCCTTAATGATTTTTTTTGTTATTTATAAAGGTTGACCAGATTGTAACAGTTGTAATCGCTTTTTTGTGGATTACTTGATGCGGCCCACTCTCATTCAGACACTACCTCCTGCGCCCCCCCCCCCCCCATAATTTGAGTTTGATACCCTTGATCTAATGAATACTTTGGATTTTACCATTTGAATATAAAACTAATTTAAATTGCTTTACAATTTTTTTTCAAATTTGTATGGTAGGAGAAAATTTGGCAGAAATTGGGGGGTGGGGGGGGGGAGGAGGGGAAATTAATGCAAAATATTACTTTTTTGAAACCGGGTCTCTAAAAAATGTGGTTCTAAAAGATCACTTAATTTGTTCTTAAAGATCGCTTAGTTTGTTGTTAAACATCGCTTAGTTTGTTGTTAAAGATCGTTTAGTTTGTTGTTAAAGATCGTTTAGTTTGTTCTTAAAGATCGTTTAGTTTGTTCTTAAAGATCGTTTAGTTTGTTCTTAAAGATCTTTCAGTTTGTTGTTAAAGATCTTTTAGTTTGTTTTTAAAGATCGTTTAGTTTGTTGTTAAAGATCGTTTAGTTTGTTGTTAAAGATCGTTTAGTTTGTTGTTAAAGATCGTTTAGTTTGTCGTTAAAGATCGTTTAGTTTGTCGTTAAAGATTGTTTAGTTTGTTCATAAAGATCGCCTGGTTTGTTGTTAAAGATCGTTTAGTTTGTTCTTAAAGATCGTTTAGTTTGTTCATAAATATCGCTTATTTTTTTCATAAAGATCGCTTAGTTTGTTCTTAAAGATCTTTCAGTTTGTTGTTAAAGATCGTTTAGTTTGTTGTTAAAGATCGTTTAGTTTGTTGTTAAAGATTGTCTAGTTTTTGTTAATGATCGCTTTATTTGTTCTTAAAGATCGTTTAGTTTGTTCTTAAATATCTTTTAGTTTGTTGTTAAAGATTGTTTAGTTTGTTGTTAAAGATCGTTTAGTTTGTTGTTAAAGATCGTTTAGTTTGTCGTTAAAGATCGTTTAGTTTGTCGTTAAAGATCGTTTAGTTTGTTCATAAAGATCGCCTGGTTTGTTGTTAAAGATCGTTTAGTTTGTTCTTAAAGATCGCATTAGTTTGTTGTTAAATTTGTTCTTAAATGTCGCTTAGTTTTTTGTTAAATATCGCTTTCGCTTAGAATTAAATGACTGAAAACCTGAGTAACGTTCGGCCGGATGGCCGAAAGTCTAAGTCAATTTTGGCCGAAACCGAAGAAAAACCGAAAGCTAACTTTTCTCTTTCGGCCGAAACCGAAATTAAGCCGAAAGTTAACTTTCCAGTTTCGGCCGAAACCGAAACTTGGCCGAAAGTGATGAAATGGCCACTTTCGGCGCCGAAACCGAAGCCGAAGCCGAAATTCGGTCGGCCTCTAGTTCATTCTCACGTTTGAGATTTCGATCTGAAGCTGTCAAGTTTGTTCAATTATGCCAATGGAATGAAATGTTGCTTTAATAATATAACTTTAAAATAATAATACTTATTTGCAGCCAAGCTATACTGAATATGCTTATACTTTTTTCAGGGGGTGTGGGGTGGTGCATGCAGTCAAAGTTCATCACTGTATATATCAGAGTTACTTCTACAAGAATAATCGTATAGTTTAATTCCCTTGTGGGTGTTGTCCGCTTCTATTGCGCACCGTGATGCTCTCTTTCGCTGCTTCCCCTGTCGTACGCACCAAAAGGACACAAAAAGAACTTAATATATAGAGTCAACACAAATGAGCATTGGTGGATATATTATGGAGAGCCATTTGAATTATTTATATAGATATCTATTTAACTTTTAAGATAAGATACGATAAAATAAGATTCTTTACTTTATTAATGCAAATAAATTGAAATGTTCTTGTTTTATTACATTCTCTCTCTCTCTCTCTCTCTCTCTCTCTCTCTCTCTCTCTCTCTCTCTCTCTCTCTCTCTCTCTCTCTCGACCGGGTGGCCTGTACTTGTTAGCCCACCATATTTGCCTCTAGCAGGACTTATGGTGGCGGGCGAACAAGGTTATCTGTAATTTTATTTTTCACATAGAATAAAAATGTTACATCGATAATTTTAAATGTCTTGAGCATAATTTACCTGTATAAATTGTACAAATTAAAATGCAGGTAACTTATAATTATAATGACAATTATCTATTGTAGTAGCACTATACCAGAGCCATTATGATATTGTTTAGGCCTATGCTTATTTTTCACTACAGTGCCCTCAGTAATATAATAATATATTTATAAATTTTGTCAGTCATGTCAGGACGAAAAAGAAGTGGGGCCCAAAGTCGCAAAAGAAATAAGGCTAATAAGGAAGCCGAAATAGCATAAAAACAGTCTAGTACAGGGGTCTCAAACTTGGGCCCACGGACCATTTGCGGCCCGCAAGACGATATTTTGCGGAATGAAATGACAGCAAAGTTTAGTGTTAATGCGGCTCGCGAGTTTTCCCCATTCTCATATTTATAATGTGACCCTCCGCGACTGTTTCAGACGAATCTCACCGACTAGTCTCATTCTGATTTTTTATTATGTTTATATAGATTTTGGTGTTGATTATAATGGTAAAACCGTTGTGAAAAATCGGACAAAAAGTTTTTATTTTATAGCATTTTATGAGACAAATATGGCCAAAGTGCGGTTTTGAGATAAGTTTTAAAAGTCCGTTATTGGGTAATTCACAACCGTAATTGTTTAAATCGTAGCAACCTGACACAGTATCAAAGAATCCCTATTAAAATTGCCTAGTGGTTACAAGTGAGGGAAATTCCAAGCCTGTCAGGTCGGTCACTTTCAAAATAGGGTTAGTCAAAAAGGCTTTTTTCTTCGTTAAAAAATCAAAATTCCTTATCCCTACAATAGAATCTTCCATCACATCAATAATTCATAAATAGTGCCTGCCCCTGCCTACTTACTGTTTAAACACGTTTGGCCTTCAAAGCATTCATGGAGAAGCATGAGGTGGTTGTTCCGGTACTAAGTGATCCTAAATGGCCCATAGACTTGGCTTTTCTTTTTGACAGCTCAATGTACTCAACAAGAAGTTACAAGACCAGGGGTAGGTTGTCAGTGTTATGATTCTTAGAGAAACCTCTGCCATTCCCTAACATGAAAAGTACTCATGTACTCGGGTACACTCTTCAGTAGTAAGTATACTGATGCCATTGCAAAGCTACAGGAAGAATGTGATCACATGTTTTTTAGGCTTCAGAAGTAAGAGCGACTTTTCAACTTTTTACTTACCATTTCTTCTTCAATGTGAGGTGCACCCCCCTCCCACTTGCGTTTCACATGGACCTGTCAATGGAAAAACAGACAAGCATGGACAATTTATGAAAGCATTGCCCTCCACCTTCCCTGAGATTTCCAAGTTGTTCAAGCGGATCATGTGCCTTTTTTGGTAGTACCTATCTGTGGGAAAATCTCTTTTACACCATGAACTTTAACAGTCAACTTTCAGGGCCAAACTTACTGTTTAGCATCTTCAAGCTATACTAAGGGTCTCAGTTGCTTTCTCACTCAAGCCTAATGTTGCTCAGCTGTATAAGAAGAAGCGTTTCCAGATCTCTGGCAACAATGAGTAGGGGGAAGAAATTGAAGACTAGTTCTTGAGAGCCCTTAATGTTTTTTTATTTATTTGTTCTTAATAAAGGTTGAGCAGATTGTAACATTTTTACCTTGCTGAATTTGTAAAGAAACCCTACCCTCAGTTCCTGATACCCTCGCTGAGAAACCCTTGCAACCAGTGAAATATCCTCTTCAATACCAGGCACAGAAACATTTCGGATCCCCTCCACATGCATAGGAGCCAGAATGATCAATACATTGATCGTGGGCCCTTAAAATATATGAAATGAGATATGCTATTTATGAAGACTGGCATAATTTCAAGAAAACTATTGCAGCATTTGTGAATAATAAGTCCTATATTAATAACTCCCTTCCCCGGGCCATACGCACGCATACGCAAAATCTAAAATTCGACAACTCCCCCCCCCCACCCCCGTGCGTACGTACTATATAGGTGGCCCGTAAGAAAAGTTCACCGTTAAATTGATTTTGATAAAAATGTGACTTAATTACTTTTAGCATTAAGGTCTTCAATTATTATTTTTTCTTACTTGAATTTTCATTTTAAAAGCTAAATATAATTTATAATGATCGGACTTGTTTCTTTATTGTCATTGCGCTCTGACGTCACTGCAGCTACAAATAAATAAATAAAAATAACATAATTATTGATCATTGCGTGGTTTTTGTCAACAAAAATATCTCTCTTTGTTCCACTTTTTTGTTTGGGTGTTGCCTAAACTTCCACGCAGGTGTTAGAAATTATCAATATTTTTCTGGGGATTGACTTACAGGGGCCCCTTTACTCAGCCACCACCCTTCTTATTACTATTAGTATTAGCACTTATTTTTACTTCCCAACTCTGTCCCTCATTTCCGCAAGACTTGTTTCTCAATTTTAATTCAAATTGTAGTCGTTAACTTTGAAGCCTTCGTGTTCGTTTCTAATATGCATACACTTTTCACGTATCGCCATATTCATTAGGTGGAACACATTAGAAAAAAAGGAGAGGATATTTTTTATTTATTTTTTTTGTTGGTCACACCCGGACTCGGAACCATCGGGTATTTTCTCAAAATATTCGGAGCTAGTGGGGGAAAAAAACCTGCTATCAGTTCAGCCCTAGTTACAAACCACACCGCTCACCCCTTTTTGTACTACATTATTTCAAGAAAACGTCAAATAACAGTTAAAGATTCTCCCTTAAACACCCCCCCCACACACACACGCACTCATAATAATACCCTTCTATTATGGGAAATTCACAAAACAAGCTAGACTTGTGTGGTAGGGGGAAGTCAAAGTTTTGTAAAAAAAAAAAAAAAAAAATTAGTCTTCTTGTAATGATTGAATTGATTGGTCAATTATTTAAAGAAAACGTCAAATAACAGGTAAATATTCGCCCTTAAACACCCCCCCCACACACACCCCCACTAAAAATAATACCCTTTTATTATGGGAAATTCAAAAAAAAAGCTAGACTTGTGTGGTAGGGGGAAGTCAAAGTTTTGTAAAAAAAAAAAAAAAAAAAAAATTAGTCTTCTTGTAATGATTGAATTGATTGGTCAATCACAAGACTCAGACAGGGATATAGCAAGCAAAAGCTTGAATTTAGCAATCCTCTTCGCAAAAAAAGTAGACCTATAAATTAAAACATATTTTGAATGAAAAATGACGGTGGCCGGGGCCGGTCACGACCTACGAGAACTCTAGTGGGGCATGGGCGGGTGCCCTTTTCGTCTCCACTCACATTTGCCCGGCCGGGCTCGCCATGAGAATCAAGAGCATTATGGCTTAGTGCACAGCGGCGAAAACGGAGTGGGTGCCATGAAATGATTAAAAACAAGCTTTCTTATTTAAAAAACGGGTACCCTAAGCCTTTAATTTAAAAACAAACCAAATCAAAAAAACCCTAGAAGATTGTGTCATCGTGTAAACTGTGTAACCGTTAGCACTTTATACATTATTATTATAAATTTTTGATTTAGGCTTTTAATTAGCCTAGGCCTAGGCCTAGACTAGAACTAGAGCCTAGACTAGACTAGACAACTTTAGTTACTTTACTAACTATTATTAATAAAATACTACCAAGACTTAACTAGCTTACCCTCACCATCAAGGTTACCGGATAGTATTACTTACTACCAATTTTTAATACTTAAGCTTGAATACTGTGGTGACTGTACACTGTACGGACGGTGTGCCTTGGCCCCGCCTTGGGGGTAGTGTAATTGGTAGTAGTAAGTAGTAGTAGTCGTGATAAGTTACTACCGGTACTATAGTACTAGTCTAGTAGTAGCAGTAGTGTCTACTGTAGCCAGTGTCAATGAGTGGGGGAGTAGAGGTAGCTGCCAACACCCCACCCGAAGTGAAAAGGTTAACAATTATCATTAAGGGTAGAGTAGAGTAAAAGAGCCTGGAGTTAGAGTGATGAAGAGTGAGATGCTTCCTTCCTTCTCAGCCTCATAAATGTAAATTTCGTGTTGAATGTAGCAACTTAATTTTATCTCTGTAACTGTAGATAATCAGCAAGAGGTGTCAATGACTTACTGTCACCTCCTTTCCTGATGTAATTTCAGCTGGTAAATTAATTTGGTGTCAAACATAGCAACTTTATTTTCTTGTATCCCTGAAGCCCGCAAGACTCAAGAGACCCCACAAGAAGTGTCAATAACCGTATGTCGCTATCACTCCCTTGCCTTGAGTATTTCTAAACCTCAGTCCTCCACCTTGGCTTGTTACATTGCTACACACTGTCAACCAGCCTTGAAAATGGATGGCGCTAGAGCTTCAGAAATTACAGGGCCATCTCGGAAATCAGTAGTTTTATTTATTACTGTGGTGAAAATTGGAAAGCATAAAAATGAAGAAAAAAGTTATTATTTAAAGAAATGCTGGTGACAACAATATCTTCTTCTTATGCATTTTTACCCTGTCTGGGGCATTTTCCGTCCACAAGAATTTTCCATTCATCATGGTCCTGTGCTTTCCTTTCCAGTTGCTTCCAGATTTATCCCATATTTTGCATGTCTGCCTCTAATTCACGTCTCCATGTATTCTTTGGCCTTCCTCTCTTTCTTTTTCTCTGTGGATTCCATGTTAGAGTTTGTCTGGGGATGCTTTCGGATGGGGGGGGGGGGNGGGGGGGGGGGGGTTCGGAGAGTATGCCCTATCCACCTCCATCTTCTATTTATGATGTCTTCATCAATGGGCACCTGGTAAGTCCTTTCTAGTAGATCTTTGTTAGTCATGTTATTTGGCTGTTTGATTTTCAGGATCTTTCTAAGGCATGTGTTTATGAAGGTCTGTACTTTCTGCTTAATGCTCGCTGTTGTTTTCCAAGTTTCTGCTCCATGTAGTAGAACTGTTTTGACCCCAGTGTTAAAGATTATGACTTTGGTTTGCAGCTTTAGCTCCTTCGCCTCTCATATTTTCTTTAATAGCAAAAATGCTGATCTAGCTTTTCCAATTCTGACCCTTATTTCCGCCTCGGATCTGCCATTTATTTCAATGGTGCTGCCTAAGTATGTGAAGGACTCCACTTCTTCCAAGGCCTTTCCTGCCAGAGAGATATGCTCTTGGTTGGCTGAGTTTACCTTCATGATCTTCATCATGCTTTTATTTATATTGAGCCCGAGCTGTGCTGAAATGGTGGCTACATCTTTCGTCTTTTCCTGCATTTGTTGCTGGTTATGGGACAGTAGTGCAATGTTATCTGCAAAGTTAAGGTCATGCAGTTTTTCCCAGAGTGTCCACTGAATCCCGTTTTTGTCTGTTTATTTTTTCATTATCCAGTCAATGGCAAGGATGATTAGGAAGGGTCTCACTCCACTCCATTTTCCACATTAAAGTCATCTGTGAGTCTACCTTCATGGACCACCCTGTAAGTCATTTCTTCATAAGAACTCTGAATGATCCTGACTATTTTTCCTGATACTCCATAGTGCCGAGGAAGTTTCCACAAGCTTTGTCGGTCCTGGCTATCAAAGGCCTTTTCGAAGTCTATAAAATTTATATATAGGAGGGAGTTCCATTTGATGGACTGTTCTACAATGATTCTTAATGTTGCAATTTGATCTGTGCATGATCTGTTTCGCCGGAAGCCAGCCCGTTGATCTCATAGCTGCATGTCGACCTGGTCTCTCATTCTATTCAAAATAATTCTGTTAAAGACCTTTCCTTGTACAGACAGCATTGTAATTCCTCTGTAAGTCACACAATTGCTGAGGTCCCCTTTCTTTGGTATCTTGATGAGGTATCCTTCTTTCCAATCTTTTGGAACTCTGTCTTCTTCCCATATCTTTTCAAACAGAGGGTGCAGCATGTTGACTATTGTATCTATATCAACTCTCATCATCTCTGCTGAGATGTTATCTGGTCCCGGTGCTTTCTCTAATTTGAGCTGCTTGATGGCCAATATGTTGTCAAAATAGCGGAAACAGGAAGTGTTTAGTGTGGTGCACGTCATAAAATATTGATGCCTTGGAAGCTGAAATGATTGAAAGTGCTCAACTCACCCCATCCAGTGACTTTTTAACATTAAGCAACAATAGTCATTATCATTCCAAAATCCAAAGTTTCTATACACTGCTGATATTTTCCCTATATTCTCATCATAAAACTTGAGCAGATCCAAATACTGTAGACCATAGATAAGAAAGAAAGGCACTATGTGGGAGAGTTTCTAATCTAATGCATGAAGATTATTCGCCTGGTTTATCATATAAATGTGGGACAGTAGCAGGTGTCAACAGCTTCGTGTGAAAGTGAAAATAATGACGAATTCCAATGTGCATCTTGTAGTTGGTCATTGCGTAAGGGGCAAAATGACAGGAATTTTTGTGTGTGTGTTGATCATGTATTAATGAAGTTATTTAAATAATAAATAGTTATAAATATAATAAAACAGCATTAATATTAAATTTTGGTAACAAAAAATTTCATCTTAATATAATAAACAATTTTAATTAGTTGAACTCATTATCTATTATCTTGGTGTGTGGGCCTTTTTTAGAATTTTTGCTCTCCCTAGTATCAAAACCTGACTCTGCTTCTAACACTACCTACATTCTAGTTCTTAAACAGTATTTGAAATCATGGCTGTTCCTACCACCAGTAACAAGTTTAAAATTCCTACCCTGGATGAAATGGAAATGGCGCATCATGAAGAAGAGGTAAAATTCAACTTCATTTTAAGTTTTCAAGTTAGTAGAATATTATAAGTAGGCCAGCCTATGATGAAAAATTGACATATTTTTTAACAAGTTTCAATCAAAACAACACAAGGGTGACACTGGCAGCACAATGCTGACACTGGCAGCACAAGGCTGACACTTGCAGCACAAGGCTGACACTGGCAGCACAAGGCTGACACTGGCAGCACAAGGCTGACACTGACAGCCTTATTAATAGCCCAATTTTGTTATCATTTTCATAATCATTGTCTTGTCACTTAATACTAATATTTTCTCAATCACCCATAATTTAAACTAGGCTTTACTAGTTCCTTTTATTGATTATAATTTGTTTGTAAGTTATTACCCATACTTAAGACTTAGAAAGTAAGAATGCCAAACAGTAACAAAACAAACCTAAATCATTTGTCATCCATAATATAACTTATGATTATACGGCATCCTTTTGTCTTCATGAGGCGTTGGAGTAGCTTATTGACACTTTATCGAATGGGTTCTGAGGTCAAACCTGGAATTGTAGTCTCCGCTGCACTTCTCGGAGAACATTGACCTATGGTTTGCTTTTGCCTTCTGTGATGCCTTTTTTTGATGCAAGGGGTTCGTTTCACGCATCTTCTGCCTGTTTGATTCTGACATACACTGCTTTCTTCCCTCGTGTTACTTTTGAATAAGTTCTGAAAGTGCAGCTGCCACCACCCAATAGTCTTGAGCCCCTAAGAATGACAAATGTGTATCTTATTATTATTATTATTAAGGTGGTTTTATATAGCGCAGTACCCCTTGCCAAGATGCAGATCTCACTGTCTTGTGCTCATCTACCCTTGATGATAGATGTCTACTTGTTTGGGTTTTATCTCACACTTCATCCGACGGGCCAGTGTAACTGATGGCAACTGATACCAATACACCAAACACCAACCGATTTGTTGCACGCTATAACTATAAGTTTATTCACAAACTATTCCTTATACTATTGTTGTTATATAATTTATGACTGATAATCCAGACATTCCAGCAACACACAAGTTAAACAGTGAATATCATACAACAGCCATCGAAACCATATTATAAACAATTAACAAGAGTGATTCTCATACCCTTGACACCCAGCCTATAGCTAGGCTCACAGCGCTTCACATAAAAATTAGCATTATTACAGAAAATTATACATTTAAAAACAACTATTGGCCCCTAAAAAGTAATAAGCAGTCAGAGAGAAGTAACACTAAAACTAAACATTTAAACAGTAACTATATTCTATCTATTTTTTTAAACTTTGAAGTAGCATGCAACTTTTAGGCCTACTTTATTCTTACTATTTATTATCATAACTAGCAGTCCAGTTTATTAAAGAACTTATATAACATATTGATATAGAAAAATTATTCAAAAGGCTTGCAGCCATAAAAGGTTTGAAACCCCTGATAAAAGTCTTAGGTAGTGTAATATAAAACTGTCTTTCTTTTAGACCTGTTTACTCTTACGATTTTGGCGTACACTATACAATTTAGAGATGTGTTTTACAATTGTATGCCAAGACCTGTTTTTGTTTTTTAAATATTAAATGAAATGCATCCTCAAATGACTGCACAGCAACATTATATTTTGATACATTTTATAGGATGTGGGGGAGCCTTTGAAATCTATTTTTAGAACTCACAAAACAGTTGTATGGTTTTAATACCCCTGATAGGTTCTTCTTCTTATATTTGAGGGGCCCACGATCAATTTGTTGATCATTCTGGCTCCTGGTTTAAATTTTAGAGTTTGCCTTCTCTTAGATGGGTTGCCGTCCAAGGCTAACGAGTCCCATCCACCCGGAGTGCTTGGGATGTTGGCTTTGGTAGGAAATTGTTCAATAGTCCAGACCACCAGATATTTGGTTTGAGACAGTTTAGACCGCTCGGCCACCCAGCACCCACACTTCCCTTCTATTCAATCATTTACAGCTTTTTGTGGTTAACAGACTATATATTATAATTGGTTAATGGGTTAAAGGCTTAATGTAAATTAATTCTCATTTCAATTAATTTTATTTTATACTCAACTGAATTCAAGTTTGAACCACCTCAACCCTATTTTTACAAGTGACAGGCTGATAATGTGATCTGCACCTTCACCCAAAATTAATTGATATCTATAGCAGAAACATGTTTGCAAAACAAAGTGACTGCAGATTGCAATATAAATGTCAGACAGTCATCTACTTTTGGAAGTGACCTATTTTACATTAGCTATTTCGATCCCACTTGACATGTGATGCAAGTAGTTATTGTTTACATTATACTGTATGTTTTTTAAATTTATTATTACAATACGGTATTGTACGATTTTGAGATGGTATTATAAGATTTTAGGAGTTTGGGGTCCCCAGGTCCATTTGTTTTGGATGAGCTTGCTTTTTTAACATATAAATTTAAACTTAATTTTATCATGATTACCTTGAAAATATGGTTTTTGTCTTGTATCGGTTATTACCCATAAAATATATTTGTATTATTAGTCAATTAATTAACATAATGTTGCTGAGGAATATTTCCATTTAAAAACTGTTTTGATGAAAAGCGTTATTTATTATGCAAATTATTTTTTTTCAGGAACCAAAGTCTTTATTTAAGAAACTAAAGGGGACTTCCATTGCAAATAGTGAGGAGATATTTTCAGCACCAGCAAATGGATTAGAATTAAGAAACCAAGATCAACCATTAACTTCAGAAGATGAGAAACAACCTGATGCAGTGAACAGAATCTTGAATGCTAATGTAGAATCTGATCAAGATCTTGAACCTACACATAATAGGTTATCATGTAGATTTAACTCTGCACCATTGTGCCTCACATAATGAACCTAATATGTTCCCAGGCTAATAGTTCATTCAGCCTTACAGCTTTTACCACAGTAACATATTTTTACTAATTTAATTCATTCCTGAGCCTTAAAAAATCATGAAAATTATCCTAACTGAAAAATGTATTATAGTTTACACTTTGTAAACAGTTCTTTCTAATTCTTTTCCCACTGGCTTTTCCCATCTTTCACTTCTAAGTTTTGAATCTAAACCACCTATAAATAATAGGTTAACATTTAGCTAAATCCTGTACTTTGAAATTGCAGTGTAATTATAAATAAACTTAAATATATGTGAAAAAGATTATTTTAAAATCAAATAAATGAAAGAGAGACATACAAATTCACAATCAGAACTCAATATGCCGTGACTGGAAAAAATATCTTAATTATAATTTATTATTTTATACCTAATTAAATTTACATAGCTTTTTAATTTGAAAAAAATAAATAAAATGTTGGAATGCTAATAAATAAATAAATTGTCCAATACTATTCTTAATTTAATCATTCACAGACCATCAAATGCTGCTAAAACTATTTCTTCAAACTCTTTAATTGTAAACACTAGACAGGTAATAAATTAGATTTAGAGATGGTTTTTTAAAGTTAAAGCATATAAAATTTGTTTGTTTAAATTTCACATTTTAAAAAAGCAAAATAAATTAGGGATATAAATTTTTAAAAATTGTATCATGTTCTATTATAATTGACATTGTTAATCGCACATTTTTATAGGCATGTTTGTATACAACTGTATCAGATATGAGACATAAAACATCACATGCTTTTCTTAATCCTATTTCTCACCTCAATCACAGAGAGGTAACCCCATTTTAAAGTCTGTACGGAATATTCCATGGGAATATGGAAATATTGTACCGGACTATGTTATGGGTCCATCAAACTGTGCATTATTTCTGAGGTAAAATAAAGTCGAGATAAGATTTTAATGCAATTTATCAAGCCTTATCTTGCATCTATATTATTTCTCTTACAATTAAAATGACTAAACTTCTAGCATAAATTTAACATCTGTTCCACAATTTAATCCAAAACAAAAGCTGCTAAAACATTGTATATTAAAATCAACAGTCTTCGCTACCATCAGCTTCACCCTAATTACATTCATGAAAGACTGAAACAACTTGGGAAAAGTTACAACCTCAGAGTCCTTCTTGTGCAAGTAGATGTGGTGAATATTTTTAAGTTATTGTAATTATATTTGGCTGCATGCCATTGTTTAGTTGAAATTCCATCCATAGTAATAACATTAGGATAAGAATTGTATCACTAAATTATGTAACTATATTTTAAGCAAAATACATTATTGGTTAAATATATTGATCAGGTTTTTTTCCCAGAAAAAATATTTTGTTTTGTCTAGCCCTCTTAATTAAAAAAACCATTTTAATATTTTCTGCCCAAACCTAAAAGAAAGAGTGAAAAATTAATTGTGCCACTTAAAACTCAATTATGTTCTTGTAAAACATCTTCTTAATTTTTCTAAACAACTTATTTCCACTGTTGAACTATGTTCCACCTTATAATTTGTTTATACAGTACTAAAAATTTACAGAAAGAATCTCATCATCTACTGAAAGATCTTGCAAAAATTTGTCTTTTGGCTGACTGCACACTTATACTAGCATTTAGGTAAGAAATATCCTGTGCCCTGAATGTTCTTTGTATCAATTTAAGCTCATTAGCTATTGTGCTATATTAAAATACCCACAATATATACCATTTTTTAAATTCTCAATAAAATATTACAAAGATTTACAAAATCATTTTGTTCAATAAAATAGGTAATTAGCTCTGTAGACTTTGCTGTATGAAAAATACATAAGAAACGCTTACAAAATTTACTCCAAAAAATAAATTGTGGAAATCTTAAGAGACAGGATTTCATTTTATAGAGAAAGCAAATTTAGAATTTTAGGTAGTATAATTAATCGGCAAAATAAATACTTGCATATTTATTTTAATCAAATTAATACTATTTAATTGAATAATTCATATCTAACTAAAACTTTTAAATTATTATATAAATTACATCTGATTCATCAATTAATTTTGTTTGATTATTACATTGTCTTAATTGCAATAATATTTCTTTCAAGTCCTGAGGAGGCAGGCCGCTACTTAGAAACATATAAAATTTTTGAAAACAAACCACCAGAAGCTATAATGGAGAAGACAGAAGAAAATTTTATGGCCAAGGCAAGTATATTTTAATGCACTATTTTTCTTGATTTTTATTGCCTAAATATTTTTACCAGAGATAATTGTATCTGTCATAAACTATAAATAATACAATAATACCATTTAAATATGTTACAAATTCCATGAAATATATTTTGCCTATGTATCAACACATTATGTTAATATAACTACAATTTCTTTGTTAATTCTTTATTTAAACAAAGTAAAAATAATTTTGATAAAGTTGTAAACCACATCTACACCTGTTTTTCAGTTTACAGATTGTCTAACTAAGGTTAAGTCTGTGAACAAAACAGATTGTGTCACACTCATCTCTCAATTTGGGGTAGGTCTTTTAAAAAGAATATACTACAATTCTTATTACTATGGTACAGTCCAATATATATTTTTTTGTACAATGCATCTACATTTGTCTCCACTAGAGAACCACTGGTACAGTGATTTTATTTCCATAATGCACTGGAACAGAACAAGTCATTTGGCCATCATGAACATATTTTAAATTTGCAAGACTTGATAATTTTTACTTCCTTTTTAAAACAAATTATTAGAATTAGAATATACTTTATGCTATTCGTTCTTATAAAAGGTAACCAAAATATCCACTCTTCATTAGAATTTAGCAAGTGTCATGGAAGCATCTGAAGAGGATCTGTCTCTCTGTCCAGGGTTCGGGCCACAAAAGGTTAGCCCCATATCTCATTATCAGGGAGCCAAGATTTGGAAAGAAAATGGGACTTAGTTTTTAAGAAACATTTTAATGTATATCCTTTATAAATGTAAAACTGCAGAATTGAACAGAAAGTTAAATTAAATTTTATTTAATTTGAATCAAAGCTATAAATGTGAACAGTAAAGATACATTTAAAATATAATCAGATTCTTTTGTTTCTCTCTTCAGGCAAAACGACTGCATGATATATTTAATGAACCTTTTTTAAGATCAAATCATAAAAATAAAAGAACAACATGAACAAATAAAGTTAAAATGTCATTATTTTATTTCAATTTGGTCTGTCCTTTTTGTGTTGCTGATTTTGAAAAAATAAAATCCATCCAAATTTAAATAGAACTGCCATGAAGCAACATATGTTGACAATTTAAAAGAAATTCAAACTTCTTCAGATCCTGTTAGTTTTGTCTAGTTATTTTATTAATAACAATAATAAATACAGTATATGGATAGTTATGGTTTTGACAAATTTTAGGGCAGATGTAATTGTGAATTTTTTCAAACTAGAGTTTTATAATGTGTTGTAATTAATATTATGTATATTTACAAACTAATATAACTAAAACTTAACATTTGATCACATAAATTATTTGGTGCAAATAAAACTGTAAATTTTAATTGTAATTCATTTTTTAAATATAATTAACTTTTAAAATACCAGAAACATTAGTGTAAAATTAAAAAGTTCCTGCATATCAGCCACTCAGTGGTGTAAACCAGCTCCACAAACCTTTTCCCTCATGGTATACCTAGCCCCATGCCAGATTTCCGTGGCACACCAAAATTAAAAGATGAATATAAAAAAAAAAAGTCTTACTGTGATTCACACCTACTACTACTAAAATTTTAAATCTTTTTTAGAAAATTTATTGTCCTGAAATTAACATGAACCAGTAGATGTTTCATGCCACATAATATAACATAAAGTAGTGTTTATTTT
This sequence comes from Lymnaea stagnalis, assembly GCA_964033795.1. Classification (NCBI taxonomy): domain Eukaryota; kingdom Metazoa; phylum Mollusca; class Gastropoda; family Lymnaeidae; genus Lymnaea; species Lymnaea stagnalis. Next base: position 3,129,009 of record CAXITT010000011.1, read on the forward strand.
TCAGCTAGTATATCAATAGCACCAACTGATGATGATGACTACTAACATACTTATGACATACATGTGTAAAGTTGTCGTACCAAATGTATTTCAATGCCAAAAACAAGCAAAACAATAATAATAAAACAAAAATAATACTTTAAAAAAAATATGTCACACAGTAAACACATCTCTGTGTCAACAAATGAGATTTAAGATCTTCAGTACAGTGGCATAGCTGGGGTTAAGATACACTGACCAGCCAATTTTAAATATGAATATGTCTGTACTATTTGACTTCAATATTTTGACAGCTTGTTAATAATCCAATCATTATGTCAACAAATTTAGATTAAGCGACCAATTATTCTGATAACAAAATCGGGATCATAAATCATTAAATGGTTCTACTTCTCTTCACAAAAGAAATATTATGTACACCGACAGCATAAAATTATGTACAGTATTGGTATTTTGTTGATGTCATATGAGGATTATAAGTAATAATAAATCACTCCTCTTTGACTACACTATTAAAATGGTGTCATTTGATTATATTATTAAAATTAAATGTATTACTTGTGCAGTATTTGACTAAATCAGCAGGTTAAAATTGATCATTCTGTACTATAGACTACAGAATAGTTCATCCCTCAGCAAACTACATACTTCAGCCATTGGATATTTTATGTGGATACTAGTTGGAAATTGTTAAATCTATACCTGGATCCCACGCTAGTAGCAGAAACAAAAAGGGGCAGGATACACTGAGCTGAACATTTAGTAAGAATGCCAAAAGACTGACTATTGAATAGGGTGCATCAGAGGAAAACAGCTCAAAGGCAGACCTAGGCTTAGATGGATGTATGATGTGGAGAGGGATCTACAGCAACTGGGAATCCAAGCATGGAAAAGAAAAGCATCAGTGAGGTCTGAGTGGAAGGAGTGGGGAGGCAGAACGAAGCTCTATATGGGCTGTAGCAACACAGGGAGGGATGGAAGACTCCAGAGTATAACCGGGGAAGGGTCTTGGGACCAAGCTCATTGAGCCACTCCCACTTTTTTTAAAATAAATTAAGAATGCATTTTAGCACATACCTTAATTTAGTTTTGCAACATTCTACACTTAATCAGAGAGCAACAGGAGAGATGCTAGTAAAGAAATTTAGGTGTCGACCCTTGAGCCATCATATGGCTGCATGATGCCTTGGATATTAAACTTTATTTAATTATCACCTTTGAATGTGTGGGTGGGGGGGGGGGGTTGCTCAAAAAGGTCAAGTGATCTGGGGCTCTGCTTGACCAAGTTGTGCTATTATACGGGGTATACAATTATTGTTCTTCTTCTTTATTTTGAGGGCCCACGATCAATGAATTGATCATTCTGGCTCCTATGTGAGTAACAAAGCAAACAAAAAAATGTAGGTTTTAATGTACGATGAAGGGTCCCTAATTGCTTAATTTTCCACTATACTATAATATTGCTTTTAAAGTTTTAATTAAACTATTTATTGGGTAAAGTACTTTACAAATAAATGCATTAAAAAAGTAAATTCTTCAAAAAAGGGCACCAACACAAAACAATTAAACACCCCCTAAAAACAAAGTTTTTCAAATAAATAATTTCTAAAACGTACTACCGAGCAATTGGTGGCTGAAAATTTGACAAAACATACATTCAAGTGCGCACTTTATAAGAATCATAATTAGTACTGCCCCAACAAGGCTCGCAACCGCACGTTTTTTCCACGCCCCTGAACTATAGCCTAAGTATATTTAAATGACCCACCCGCATTTACACCGCAGATTTAATGCACCAACTATTTCACAAAAAACAAGAGAAAATAATATAGACTTGCGATAAGTTTTGTTTAAGAATTTCATTTACCACAGTTAATTGGAATTTTATTTTGTGAAATCAGTGGCCTCATATTTTCTCCACCTTCCGCTTGAAATACAGGTTTTGGGGGTTGGTGGTGGGAGCTGAAAATTTGATAGTATGTATTGTCATCGGCAACGAGTGTATTGTATGGTGCGTTAAAACTTCAGCTCTATATGTTGACGGTAAGTGGGTCAATTAGCCGTCCAAAGATTTTGCCAGCCACGAACAATGGCATTGCTACCATCATTATACATACCGTATCGCACTAAACGAAAAATAGAAGCAAAGACAAAAAATGCCGTTGTGTAGAAAGGTCCATACATTTTAGTGGCTTTTTTTAAAACTTGTCAAGGCATCATATATTTATTATTTATTAATGTGTAATTTTATATGAGGGAAATTGAATAAAGTAAAGATTTAGTATACCAGTACATAATTGGAATTTCAATTAACTGTTACTTTCTTCAGATAAATTACAACTTACCTCTTCGATCTACTTTAAAACGTTTTTTTTTTTTAAATTACCAAATCCATAGGATTTATTTTAAAATTGACGATTTAGAAGGAAAAAAATGAATTAAACTCTTTAAAAAATGGAATTGGCATCATAGTCGAAATGATTTGCTAGGACAAAGTTTTTATTTTATTTGTTTAATTAATAGTTTTTTACTGGATTATTATTATAATGAAAAATTAAATTAAAAAGAAAATGCTTGCAAATAAGTGCAGATTGTTTAGTATTATTCTGATTTCAAAAAGAGAAAAGCAGTTGGGAACTTTTTAGTACCTATTAATTTAAGTTTAAGTTTCTTAAGGCTGCGTATTTAAAAAAGGAAATGAGTAAAACAAAGTATATGAAACTTCTGAAAAAAAGGAACTGAACGACACAACGAACGTGTCGGCCGGAAGCCTTCGCCAGCGAACAAAAAACAGAAAAAAAAACAGAATCAAATTTAAAAATAGCACGTAGCTGAAAAGTCGTATCCGCGCCGCAAACGAATTATCACTGCGCCCATTGGAGTCAATTTCACTGGCAAGAGCCACTGCCTTTAACCCACACAAAATTGAAATATTTACAAAAAATCTAGAAGCAGCCATATCTGCTAATAATTTGTGTGGTGTACACATTTACAATTGAGATAAAATATGCTTAACTACTGTAACAAGAACCGCTAAAAGCTTGAAACAGGTTGAAAAAGTGGCTTGAAGAGAGAGATATGAGTTAATGACATTGTGTGCCATAGTTTGTGCATCAGGTTAGTATTTACCTCCTGTCATTGTTTTTCAAAGGAATAAATTTAGAGACTGCTTTCTTTACGGAGCACCAGAAGGCACACTTGGACTTACAAGTTCATCTGGATGGATGACATCTGATAATTTTATTTTAGCGTTGAAGCATTTCATTAAGCATAATGTTCGTCCCTCAATGTTAATCATGGACAGTCACGAAGCCACGTTGTTACTTGCAACTTTATTCATATTGTTATATTGCCACTACATAGTCTCAAATAAACACAGCCACTTGACAGATCAGTTTTTGGACCATTAAAAAGTGCATTCAATGCTTTAGCTCATTCGTGGATGCTTAAGAACGTAGGCAAACCAATCAGAATTTACCAAATTTCTGAACTTGGTAGTGGGGCCTTCGTCAAAGCAGCGATCCCATCAAATATATTGTCTTGTTTCCAAGCTAGCGGAATTCGGCCTCCTCTTAATAAAGACATTTATACAGATATAGACTCTCACTATAACAGACAGATCAAATCCAGCTGAAACAATGTTTCTAGCTGCGTATTAGTTCTTAGCCCAGCTGCATACTCTTCTCCCTTGTCAATTACACCAGTCTTCACACCCCAACCCATAAGTGTTTAGGTCACCTGAGATTTTATCAAGGCTACCCTAAAGCAGGACCCAATAAAAATAATATTAGAAAGAAAAAAACAACCATTGATTGCCACACCATCCCCTGAATTAAAAAGATTGCAGCAAGATAAACTGATTAAAGTTATAGACGAAATGGTGTCACTCCCTTAAAATTAAAGCCAAATAAATTATTTTAAAGTTTAAAGTGACGATAGTCACTCTGAAATGGACTTTGATCTGATAAGCAATGATAAGTTAGATGACTTTATTTCTGACTGTGAAGACTTGACAACTAATTATTGTGTCGATATGAATGGTGTTGAAGAAGTTTTGAAATGTGATTGTGCTCTGTGCGAGTATCATGTAAAAAAAAAGTTGCTGTTGTGAGAAAGTGGATGAAGATGTGGAGGCGAAGTAGAATTTTTAAGAGAAAGCGACTGGCAAATTTATAAGACCACACGTAGAAGGCATTGTCTGTGTGCCTATTAAAGACATAAAATGCAAACTTACAAAAGACTGGGACAGCTAGGGCTAATTAGTAATTATTTCATTTTGCCTACATCGTTATGTTAAAAGTTCAATAACTAGGCCCTATACATAATAATAAAAAATATAAAATGGGTTTGCGTATATTATTCTTTTTACATTGCATACCCGGTACCGGTATTGTATTTGTATGGTGCATTAAAACACAACAGAGAGAAAATAGGTACAGATATGAATTTGTTTTAACTACCACTTTTTAGTTAGCTGACCATTTCTTCCAACATGGGGGTCCATTTTTTCCCTCGCTATGCGCATTTCTCCTCACCTACATAGTCGTCAGTTTCTTTTGAATTGTACAAAAACAATCACATTTAATGTAAATACCAATTATGTTTTTAATTTTCTCTATTAACACCAGCTGCATTCTTTGACTGATGTTCACTAGGCAGTTGGCTTATTTCTCCCGACTCTCCGCTATGCTTTTATCGTCACACACAACAGTCCAGACCTGTTTACTCTTTCGATTTTGGCGTACAGTGTACGATTTTGAGGTGTATTAAATTATAAATAATGCACGTTTTTTTCCTACAAAGAAGAGGATGTATTGAACGATTATGTGATATTGTACGATTTTAAGAGTTTGAGGGTAAGCAGGTCTGGAACACTATAGGGCATGATAATCTAACCATTTCTTCAGGATTTGAAAAGTTATGCCGCTCAAGAGACTTTCACGGGAATAGACAGTGCCGGTGGTATCAACATGACAAGCACTACCACTCATAATCTATTACAATCTCAGGGGTACTGACTTCCCATCTCACTCTATTGATCTTAGGCAGTCTGATGCCTACTTGTGGGGAATGCTAATTAACAGCATGTTAAATGTGAGGAGCGGCTAAAAACTGTACCAACATTACGCGAGAATAATGTCTCCATTTGCAGCAACCATTATTTTGAAAATCTTGAGCAATATGAACAGTCTACAAAAAGCAGATGCACACTATGATCATTTACGTGTTTAGCATACCATGATAAATCACCATCCTAATAAATAGTGTGTATTATGTATACTGTTAGTTTCTTTGAGTGAGGTGAAATAAATTTTAACATGACAAGGATATATCATTCATTTCAGTACCCGGTAGTCACTTTTGGCGCATGGTGTCTGTTGAATGGACCTGTGATGCACATATTGTCATTGGTAGATATTACAAAGTGGTGGGCGGAATTTTCGCGCAAAGAATCATTTAATATCATTAACAATTACTATTCGTTATAAGTATAAGATATTATAATGCTGCAACTGTAGCATATCACGCAATGTTATGTAGGAATCATTTCACAAACGGACTAGCTAGAGATCACTCAAACAATACTGATTAATTCACAGCAGTTCTTCTTCTTCTATATCTTAAGGGCCCACGATCAATTTATTGATCATTTTGGCTCCTATGCATGTAGATGGGATTTGCAATGTTTCTGTTACTGGTGGTGATGAGGAAATTATGCACTAGGGGTTTGAAGGCTTGAGGCAATAGACACAAATGTGTCTAGTGTTGTCGCCTCAACTGTTCCTTTTGAAAGATGGTTCCAGTCCCTGATTGTCTTGGGCAGGAATGAGCAGCTCCTATACAGTTTAGTAGCACAGTAATATATATTTAGTCAATCGAATGTCGATGTATCCTAAAATTTTTCGATACCCTGCCAAATTTAAGTCTTCACTAGAAGCCTTTTTAATTCATATAAGTACAGCTGGAAATAGCGAATAAACGGTTTGGTGAAAATAAATAAAACACCTATATAGGTCATAAAGTGTCATCTAAATATATACTGTATCGCAAACAGAAGTTACTCATGTGTTCGCACCAAGACACATGACATTGGATTATGAAAAGTGTGTAATAATTCAGAGTCTCTGTGAGAGCTGAGGCAATCTGAAGTTAATGTAATTTTATATTGTAATTCACAATAACTAAGGTCCTAACTATTCTATTGACAATTTCAGTGCAACTGCCTTCTTTATCCCAATCTCGTAGACGAACCCTGAGAGCAACGTGGAATATTATTATTATGGGAACAACTGGGCTGACCTTACAGCTGGTGTGTTAAGCGATACATTAAAAAAAAAATTGGTGATGTCATAATCTATATAATGCCTTATTTCCTTGAATTGTTTGTGGGGTGGGGGAAAGAGCGAGCGTCTCCTACCCATGCATGTGAGGTTGGTTTCGAAAATTTTACACACAATTAGCTAAATTCTTAAGTGCAGTTTGTCCTTTAATGTGAATTAGTGCACAACCCCTTGTTACTACAGCAATAATTCATGAGGACTGCAGCATTATACACAACACCAAGCCAAACACACCTCTCAGACTCGAAATAGACAGTGTGGAAACAAAGAATAAACAATCCAAAAACATAGCAGCTTAATAAAATGCACTAAACTGAAGTCAAATAATAAATAAACTGTGTTTATTTAACAGAAATCTTTATTCCTGAACAACATTAGTTCTCTCCGACACATAGATACCATCCAAGAATTTACGGATATCCTTATTTTTCACAGCAGTGCACTGTTGAATAAGAGCAGCTGATGGAGGCAAAAAAGAAAAAAAAAAAGAATTAATTGCATACAAACACAAGTGAATACCAGCATAAAGGTACCTTTTCAAAAATAAATTAAAAAATAGACCAAATCAGACCAATAGTATAATTAACTCATTCCCGACGGTTGCGACTAAATGTGTCCTCTGGGGGTTCCTCCTAATGCGTCCAAATGCATCCCGGCACACCTTTCTTATTTTTAGTTTTAATTTAGAAACCGGAAGTCTTTATCTTGTTTCACTTTAAAACTATGTGTGCTTTAGTATGGCGCGTCTATATGTAGCATGTGTTCGTCCGAGGTGCCGAAAATCGATTTTTTGGCCATTGTTCGTTATTTTCCCCCGCTAATGTTATATTAAACCTTATTCAATTGCAAAACTGAGTTGCTTCCATTTTCTCAGGAAAATATAAGTCTGGAAGTAGCACTGCCGGAGGGAATGAGTTAAGCTAGAGAAAAAACTTACATGATCATATTAAAAAAATGAAATAGAAAACTAATCACATCACAACCTATGTAAACATACTACCTGTGAGAAAGTTAACAGTTACCTGATCTAGACACCAGCTCAATATCATTTCCTTCAAGAATAAACTCATCCTTGTTACCAGATGCCTTGAAAGAAACACCTTTCAACATATCCACATGACGTGTGAACTTTTCTCCTAAAAAGTTCCTGATTTCCACACTTGTGTTGTTGTTAGATACTGCAACGTTGATGGGGAAGTGAGCATAAACTGCTCTCATTTTGTAAAGGAAACCCTAAGAATTTGTTAAAAAATAAAATTGAGACTTCCAACATTTGCATGACCGCTAGAACAGAGGTGAATGTCTACCAGTACATTATCTCTTTGTTATGAATGCTTACATGAGAAATATAAATACACTTACGATTTATTATAATGAAACAGGTCTAACAGACTAACACAATTCATGAACAAAAATCGAGCAGTCAACTAACAACATATTAACAATGGATTCAAAAGCTGATGTACAACACCTTCTCACGCATATTTACCAAGGACAACTTACCACAGTGACTCCTTTGATCATGTTTTCAACATGAGCAATAACTGTTCTTACAGCAGCAATCTCTTTGTGTTTGCCAAACCATTTCTCCACCTAAAAAATACATATGACAAAAGCTATAAATCTATTAACAAAAAAATCTATTAATACTCAAAATTGTAGCATTAAGGGGTAGAGCACATGAAAGTAAATATTTATTAATAAATCAGCAAGACTGAAAAATGTTATATAATGTAATGTAGCAGAGAAAATAAAAATTAGCCTTGATTTCGATGGCCCCACTCTATTATAGGACTCTGCTGAATATACCCACTGCAAAATTTGGACTGCTCATTACCACTGCGACTTCATCACCCAATATAAGTTAGTTATATAATTGATTTTACATGAGATTTTGATACTAAAAAAAACTACTTCAGTCTAGTTAGATTAATAATTGTACAGCAATATAGAAAGAAGAATAATCTGCTACAAATAAATCAGCACTTGCTAACCTACATTCATCAAGTGCCAATAACTATCAATCAGCATTTGCTGATGATGTAGCAATGCTGTTAACCTGCATTCATAAAATGCCAATAACTATAAAAGATTTGCTTGGAGCAATCCTGGAAAAAAATCTTATAGAGAACATACATTTACATACCTGTAGAACATCAGGCTGTGGCATGGAAATGTCAATAGGCAAGTGTTGAAAGCTGCGGACAAGTGTTCCTCGTGGGCCTTTGACTGTAACTTTTCGTGACTTTACACTGACGGTCACTAGAAAAAGAAATGTGAACACCTACTAAGATATATTATGTAGAGCTTATTACAGTATTGTCCATTTTAAAAATGTATGATAAATTAAATGTATGCACAACTAAAATTATCCTTTAGTTTTCTATCACACAATTATTTTGAATAATAATTTTCCTTTAAACACAGCTCTGTGTGTACAACAGTTCTCAACGCATAGTCTACAAAATTTTAATTTTTTTTACGAAGTGGATGCGTACACCGTGGCGGTGTACCGAGCGAAACCATCGGCTTTGGCCTGCGTAAACCGCGGCGGTGTATCTAGCGAAATTGTGGGCTTTGGCCTGGGTACACTGCGGCAAAAATGTACCATTGGCCTTGTTTTAAGATATGCTTGTGTGGTCAAGTGGACGCTTGGCAACAATATATTTTGAGATCAATTCCCAGTGGGGATTGAGTTTTTTCCCCCTCCCATTTTAGTTTTAAAATATTTTATAGCAATTCAAACAATTTATATTTTTAAATATTATATTAAATTCACTTTATATATATGTGTGTTTCAACAAGTTGTGCCGGCCTTTGACTTTAAAAATACCGGTAAACTTAGTAATAAGACAGACATTAGAAAACAAACTTACAGTTTCTGAAAGCGCATGTATAGTTTATGTAACATGTATAAGAGAAACATTAGGAATACTAAGTAATTTCTATTGTATTTCAACAATCTTTGTTTAGTTTAATATTTACATTTTACTTTTACGAACACCCAAATAAAATACCAGTATATCATTAATATCATATGACTGAATATTAATGTCATTATTATGCATGGTCGTATTTCAACCTTGAACCATCTTGCTTTCACTATGCCTTATGCCTATGCATTGGCAAAATGTACACACGATATCAAAGGTTCATTCTCAACATTCAGTCTCACAGCAAATCTTTTGAAAACACATCGATTTTAGAAACTTACAGAGCGGTAGAACACCATATAGCAAAGCCATAGGCATAGGTCTGCGTTTACCCTTTTCATGACGGAATTTATTTCCAGAATGGCATGGCATGTGCTATTCTCAGGATAAAACATGATGTTTTCTCGCAGAAACCATTGCACAATGGGTTTGGGACAGGATTTGCGCTATGTCAAAGTTTTTTTATTTGTTGTTTTTTTTGTTAAGAAATCGATCCTTGTCGTGGAGGGGGATGGGTGGTGGAGGTGAGTTATGGGCAGAGGCTTAACCAAAAAGGGGGCCTTCACAAAACACGGCTCTGGATAGGGGTTGTCCACAAAGGACGTCCGCACAACAAACTTACCTTTTGCATCCCCCCTCTGCCGCATTTTTTTTAATATTTATGTGTAATGCCAATGTGAAACTAAATCAATGGTATATAATTATTGTTAAAAGACTTTTAAAAATCACTGCTGTGTTTCGTATTTATCATCGTACTATTGTTTTGTGTTGACACATGCTTGGTATCACAATGACAATGCCTCAGACAACTTTAACTTCACGACTTCGTGATCAATGTATGAGTATATGATTCTCTTCCCGTAGTGTATTTGTGGCGTAATTATATCTTGGTGCTAACAAAATAGATTCACTGGCTTCCCATTCACTTTTACACCACGCCCCGAGGGATCACATACAATGTTATATTTATAACGCGCCCCCCCCCCAAAAAACAAACAATACAGGGGGCGGGGGGGAATGGGGAATAATTTCAAATTAGCTACCCCTTTTTATGCCTATTAAGATTCACAATCATATGATAAAACTTACAACAATTAATAAATATATTCGTATTTCAACATATGGGGGGGATAAAGTGGTTAACTTTAAAATAAATCATGGTTTAAAATTACACCCCCAGCCCTTCCAAAAAATAATAAGAAATGCTTTACAAGTACTTTGCCACATAAGCGTGGTCGGCGTGGAACTTAATATCTTCCCAAGGTGCTAAACGAATTTGAAATAAATAGTTTTCAGTTTTAACACGAGTATATTACAGTATAACATTAAATCTACAAGTACTGGTTAGGGCAAAAAATTAAAGACTCGCAAACACCATAGTTTTGCTACCTAAAATTGTTGCGGTGTACGCAGGCCAAAGTCAATAGTTTTGCTAGGTACACCGCCGCGGTGTATGTAGTGCCGGCCAAATTTATAGGCTATGACCTAAGAAAAGGTATCGAGATAGCCTGAAGGCTAAAACATCAAAATCAATGGTAATTGCCATTTACACCACCACTACATTTCTGTATTAGCCCAACTATTGCCAAAGGCTCAAATAAAAAGAAACAGCTGTTTTACGATAAAAATTGATAAAAAATTGTTCAGACCAATGTCATTAGATCTCCACTTACTTGATTACTGCTACTAAAAAACAAAAAGGTCAGTCGGTTGAACAGAAAATGTCTATAACCTATGACTAGTTGACATACAAATTAACTACTCACCCCTTTTATCAGTGACCTTCACAGTCTGGGTAGTATTAATGGTCTTCATCCTGACTAAAGTAAAAAAAAAAAAAAAAAAAAAAAAAAAAAAAAAAAAAAAAAAAAAAAAAAAAAAAAAAAAAAAAAAAAAGCAACCATTAATCATGATTATATCAATAATGGACTATAGTTTTAGAGTAGACAAAAGTTCACTTATCCACAGAAACTTAGGATTTAGGGGATCCATCAAGTTGACCGCCAGGTAACAGTAACACACAAAACAAAACTTAAAAAAAAAAAAAACTATTTTAGGCCTGTAACTTTTAACAAGCTATAAACCCTCTAACACGACATTTATATATATATATATCTATATATATCTATATATATCTATATATATATATATATATATATATATATATATATATA
>CAXITT010000012.1:7170-22319 GCA_964033795.1 Lymnaea stagnalis
GGAGGCTCCAGATCCGTGCAGTCTTTTGATGTACGATGAACTGTTGTTCCTCTTGATCAACACAGAGAGGAAGCGCCTCTGTATGTCACAAGGGTAATTTTATTAACCTTAGCTAATCTCTAAAACAAAGCATGTCCGACAACCTTTTGATACAATAGGGAAAAGCTGAGGAATGTTAAAAAAAAGAGGTGGGCATTAATTTGAATTCAAAATAAAAATTTGGCTCTCTCAGTGCAATCGATTCATTCTGCACGGTTAAACTAATTTTTTTTGTTGGTAAGTTTTCAAAACACAAAATAATGATCATCAGAGCACTAGATATTATTTGTTTACACAAGGTAAAATACACTTGAAGATTGTCTGTTTATTTTGATTCCACTTTGTGTGACCGTATTTTGTTGGCTGTTGCTGTGACAGTATTGTGTTGGCTGTTGCTGTGACCGTAGTTTGTTGGCTGTTGCTGTGACTGTATTTTGTCAACTATTGCCCTTGTTCCAATAAAATTTCGGTATATGGTTGATATATTTTTTTGGCAGACGATTTTTTTTTTTTTTTTCCTAGAAACTTTAATCTTAAAACAAGAAAATAATTTATTAATGTAATTCAATGCAATAATGTGTAAGAGCTTTAGAATAAATAAAATGAAAGAGAAGGTCTGGTATCATCAGACAACCTTTTTTTTCTGTCACTGAGTTTGTATGCTGTCTACTTTTGTAATGAATCGAGTTTGTAGTTGTTGACATTCTATTTCAAATAGATTTATAGAGTAGTTTAATAGTTTTTTTTAAAAAGTGAGCTTTGTGGCTTGAAAAGTACTTTATGATGTCTATCTAATCGAATGATTTTTTTGTCTCATGAATGTGTCAAATTTGATTTAAAAGTAGATGAAATGAAACATATGTTCAGGACAGAGTGGATCGTTATATTGATTTGAAAACTATGCACTGAGATGAACATCTGATTTGGCTCCAATCAATCAGTTGTTGTTGTGAGTGAACCCTTTTTTTAAATGATATCTTCATTTAGTTTTATAAATGAAGACTATTTGTTAAAATGGGACTAAAGCTGTCAGAGTGTCACTTGGTTGTAATAGGACTATGTGGTCCTCTGTCAAAGTTATTTGTTATCGATATTTGTAATTTAAGTTTGCATAAATTTGTTTGCACATGCCTATTTACACATAGCTTCATGCAATCCTCATTAATTATGGTCCCAAGGATCAGAGTCCCTGATGTCTTTTGCGCATTCATATTGTATACATTAGCAAACATTTAGAGACATAATCCACTATTGTACACAACACAAGAGTTGTATATTTCAGTTAGTGTTGGCCACTTGATGCCTACATGTAGTTAACAGTTGCATATCTTTATTCAAAGGTAAATCTGGGATGCTTACATTTTCAAAATCATGTTGGGTGCTGTTAATGCCCTCATAAAGAAGATGTTTTTTATTAGAGCTACAAAGTCATCAAAAAAATGTTTAAGTTTTAAGTTTATTTATAACAGACTGACCAATGCAGTTTGAAGAGAAATTGGTCTAACTCATTAATCAGCCAGTTTCTAGAGCCACCAAGCTATTCTCAGTTCTGACCCTTAATCAATCACCTACTTCACCACTACCCTACTGCCCAATGCACCTACAGCCCCACTAACTACTGCTCAAAGGTCCCACTCGCATACTGTCCCACTCACCTACTGCCTCACTACCCGACTCATCTACTGCTCTATTGTCTTACTACCCAAATGCCTCACTCACCTACTGCCCGACTATCCTATGACCGGCTGTGTAAATTTATTTATACTTTTGTCAATTCAAATTTATTTATACTTTTGTCAATTCAAAAACAATATGATCATTGCATCTAAAATTATACCATTTTCTACGATTAGTTTGCCATCATTCTCACTGGAGTCATGATTTATTGGTAGTCTGATGTCACATGAGATGTCATTGTCATCTCCTTAACTATTGACAAAAAGATTGTCTAAAGACTGAAAGTTTGCCATCATTCTCACCGGAATCATGATTTATTGGTAGTCTGATGTCTCATGAGATGGCATTGTCATCTCCTTAAAAATTGACAAAAAGATTGTATATAGACTGAAAGTTTGCCCTTTCATTGTGTTTGATAGAGGACTAAAAATATTTTTTATATCCAATGAGCAAAAGTTACATATCAGCTGCAACAATTTCATGTGCCTCTTAACCAACAGATATAATATAGAGCAATATATATTAATATTTCTGTTTGTATTTGCCAAAAATTTTGAACATTGCCATTGCTCAATTTATCAGGTGTTAAGCTGATATTCTGTGTGAACAGGAGATTAGTGGTGGCAATGGCTAAGCCAGTCTGGCAAGTTGGCTCATGCTTCCGTAATGTGGAAATCTCTTTATAAATATTAGTTATTACAAAATATATAGTCAGAAAAATGTAAATATGTTTTAAAAAATTATTTTTTGTTGAATTGCTATTTAATAATCATAGAACCATTTTATTGAGACAAGTGTAGTCCTAAACTTTGTCAATTGAAATAGTAAACTTTTCTCATTAGTAGCGTGGTTAATAAAATATGTGAAATAGCAATTTGGGGGTTTATAAACTTAATTAATATGAGGACATGAAATTGTTGTGCTTATTTCTCTGTGTTTATAATTTAAATTTTTTTTTTTATTATGAACTATTTGTATAATATTTTTTTTTAATAAACATTATTTGAGAGTGTAAAGATTCTTTGCAGACTCCCTAAATTGATTACATTCTTCTCTATTTCAAAGAATCGATCGCTCAGTGATATAAACTGTTGTATATAAAATTATGGGACAATTAATCATAATGACGTCACTACTTAAGAATAAAACCAATTAATATAATATGTATATATGTTTAGTTTTGTTTATGCAGTAATCTGTAACCATGTTTAGTGAATTCAAATTAATGAAACTAAGCTATATATGTCTACCAGCCACAGGTGTGTTGTATGTAGTATTAAACCTTTCATGGTGTTGCAATTGAAAGCTTTTAGTCAAAAAAAAATATTTTCATGGGGGGATTAAGTGGGGTGGGGTTTAGTAACGAGGTATCATTTGCTGACCACAATTAAAATTTGAAAATCAGTAATGTTAAATGCCAGCTATTAGTTCATGTCAATAAAAAAAATCAAAATGAAATTAGTGAAGAAAAAAGAAAAAGCTGAAAGAATTGTGTTACTGTGAACAATCAAAACAATTTGACACTAGAGTTCACAAAATACTGAACATTTAAAAAATAAATAAAATAAAATCAAATGTTCAACATTCAGTGATGTAAATGCTCAGTGACATAAATTTGGTTACAAATTAAATATCTTGTAATTTATATTGTAATAACATACACCTGTTGAACAATTTATTCTTCAATTTATTTTTCTACCAGTTGCGGATACCATATTTTAAATTGATTCATTCATGATTAAATCATGTTTACAAACACTTATGATTCCAGCTCTGACATAATTTCTTTTAATTTCCTGTGGGGATTAATAATATATATTAAAAAAATATTGTTGCTTTTATAAACTGAAAGAAGACAAGACTAAATGAAATGTGTACACTATTTATTGTTATGTTGTAAATATTTGCATGACTGACACTATGTAATAGAGGAATGAACCCATTTTTTCAATTTTTTGCTTCTTTGAAATGCAGTGGTTTATTATTTACATTACAGTATTTTGGGGAAGTATTCCTGGTCTGATCAATTATTTTTTTCTATGATGGGCAACAAGTTTGTAGACTAGACAGGTTGGTTCACCTTTTTGAATACTTTGTGCTGATCAGATCTGACACATGGACTGCCTCATTTATTTATAGTCTGTTAGTTTAGAATTTTTTCCATTGTTATTATATTCCAATAATTGACATTTATTTCTTTTTAAAATGAATAAAAAAAAAAAGAATGCTTTGATGTGGGAAAATTTAGAAATTAAGTTTGAAAATGTGAGCAACTAATGCATGCATATATAAACAAATGTTAATGAATGATTACTTTATTCTAATTGAATGAGATAAACATTTCAAGTACCTCTTGTAGACATCAGTAGAGTTGTGAAGATTAGTTTAGTCATCTGTCCTACTGTTATTTGTATAACATAGTGCATAAAACAATTTGGATCTGTGCATCTTAAAATAAATTGTATGCCCTTTGTAAAATATCAAATCATGAAATATTAATACAAATGATGCATTTTAAATAAATTCTGAAAATTGTAATACTGAGAAGAATCATTAGGATTGTTTTTTCAGCTTTATTTATTTAATTTTTTCCTTCGGGCTTTTATCAACAGGAAGTAAAATTATTAATTTATTATGGGTTTTACTTTGTGTCAGAAAATATCGGGATATAAGTCTTTTGCTTGCCTGAAGTTGGCTACGAAACAAGATTCTGGACTTGCAGACCATCTTGGGCAACCACTGGCTGGTGGTCAGCAGCCTGCTTTTACCCTTTATGCTTCTCCTCATGTTCCATAAAGTAAATCACTCTTACGTACAAATAAAAACATGAAACTTCATTTACAATAGGTCAAATTGAAGAGGATCTGAAAAAAGTATTGGGTGTTGAACAGGCCATGATGACTTCGTTATTTTTTGTGTTAATCACAGGGCATGTACTTAATTACTTTTAATTCTTGATTAAGGGGATCAAATATTGTTGTGTTAAAATGTCTAGGTTAATAATTTGAATGAAATTTTGTTTCTCTCCTTGTAATATATGCATGATTTAATGATCCTCATTTTACAGTTTAAATAGATTTTAAAAAATGTGCGCTATTTAAATTATTTTTTCATATATAGATTTGTTTACCGGATATGTATGAAAGCATTTTACATTTTTAATGAATAATCTGATGTATCTGTGACTGTGGTAAAAGAA
Source organism: Lymnaea stagnalis (assembly GCA_964033795.1). Classification (NCBI taxonomy): domain Eukaryota; kingdom Metazoa; phylum Mollusca; class Gastropoda; family Lymnaeidae; genus Lymnaea; species Lymnaea stagnalis. Next base: position 12,086 of record CAXITT010000012.1, read on the forward strand.
GCATGTAAAATATTTTTTTTTTTTTATTCTAAGAGGGAGTTTTCATACAGAATGATTTTATTTCAAGCAAATCTGTTGGTTTAATTAAATTAATGGAACACTCATCTTTTCGTGTTTTTTGTGTTTTGATTCTGATTCTTGCTTTCTGCAAGTTATTATTAATATTACCAATGAGTCATTAGGTGTATATATATATATAGTGCTATAGAGTTTAAATTAACAATTTTGACAAAGCTTATAAGGAATTTTATTAAGAAACCAAGTCAGGATTTTTTTCCTGGAACTCATTCCGATGAGAACAATTTGCCTTTCTATCAAGTAGCCACTGCAGATGCATAAAAATATCAGTTGTTCTATAATTAAATATTTGTAATTTCTTTATGCGGCTTCAACTTATTTTGGTGCAGCTTCAAGTTGAAATCACATGGTGGTGTGCGTTGGTTCGAATAGCATTGCCCAGTGACATGTCGCCCAAAGATGTTGTTTTGGGATTTAAGATTCAAAGAAGCACTTCGACACAGAGGTTTATTGCAATAACTGCATTTCGCAATATTATTACATACTTTCAGTCAAAATCATTACGTCTGCTATCTAATGACCTCACACACTATTTGCCTACACGATCTCTTGACTGGAATTTTTTAAAAACTGACTCAAAACTTTTGATCAGGGATTCTATATTTGCGCCTGCTATCAAGCATTTGGAATAATCAAATTGACAAAATAAGAAGAATGAATACATTTGTCTATTTTTTGCTTTCTTTGAAATAAATCGGTTTATTATTTACATTACAGTATTTTGGGGAAGTATCCCTGGTCTGATCAAATCATTTATGAAGTACATATTAAATTACTGAAAAGAATTCAGCTAACACTTCAGGGTACACGAATATTTGTTTTTGGAACGTCTCTACAGAAACAGCATCTTATACATCATCATCATCATCATGTCCCTTAGTCCTTGGACCATTGGGGTGCCACAGATGACATGAAAACTATCCTCTTCTGTTCCTCTCTGTTTCCTCTCTGTCTATAAATAGTGAACAAATAAATGTAAAAGCTTTGTATGTATCTTCTTCATATCAACAACAAATATGATTTTACATGCACGAATTTTACATCAATGCTGTCTTTATGGGTGTGAACAATGTTAGTAAATTTATTCAAAATTCGAGTGGATATTTTTCCAATACAAGATACAAAACCAGTCACTTTCTGCCGGGTGGGCTACTCATGTTTCAATGAGGAAAGTCAATGTTATCAATTGTACTTGGCTGTAGTTTTCCTGTTGGGAAGGTGGCCGATATTTGTTTTTAGCTTCCTCTGGTTTTTTTTGCTTTGTTCTTACTTCATTAAGAATTCTCTTCATACTTGTTATCCTTTGGCAGTCAAAAACCTGTGATGACTTGAAACTATCCATCACTTGTTGGATCTCCCTTTTTTTTTTACAGAATTTTGCTCTTATTTAACCCACCAGTGGACTGTTCTGTCTTCTTGTTCATTATATTGAACAGCAGTTCTTGGAACATCTCACTAATGCCTTCTCCTGTAAGTGCAGATGTTTCAAAATATCTAAAAAAAAAATTTAAAAAAAAATAAATAAAAATAAATTAGGTCAAGTTGCTTTGTTTTTACATTTCCTGACAACTCCTGTTGTACCACATACAGATTAAATGTTAATTTTGGTGAGACTTTATAACTTAAACATGCACTGTAACATATTCACATTTTGCCCACGAACATGACAAAGTTTACCCGCATTTGTTGTTGTGAGCAAATGTCTTTCCATCCACTAGTGTTATTGCCCTTTTCTGCTGCAAGTCTATCTATGAAAGATAATGAAATATGCCATCGTTATACCAAGTTAACTCAAACATCATATAAATAACTTGTAGGTGTTGTACAAGATAGGCCGAAATATTTCTGAGAGTTCCATGTTCAGTCCTGCATTTCAGGCTACCTTGTCCTCCATTGGAACTTTTTAAATCAATGCTTGCCAATTTATGGTCCTTCAAATACATGAATGAAGAAAATTATAGAGCCTGCACTCTGAATATTTAAAATAACACAATGCTGGTCTTTCATATATTGTCTCTTTAGTATGGTTCTTTTATACAAAAGGTTGGAGACCTCTGGCTGGTGTTGCTAGTATCAAAGCATCATATCATGAAACCTGGACTTGTGAAAAGAATTAGTAAAGGATGGAGCATTGTGGCATTCCACCTTATGCAAGGCGGTATAAACATGAAACCAATAGATCGGCTGCTGAAGTCACAAAAGACAAGCCAAGGCTAACTTTGCACCTGGAGATGTCACATCCATCCCTTGCACTTGCTGTACAAGAATATTTTGTGCCAGAATCATTCTTATCCGCCATCTGCCCACCCTTAGACAGTAGCGATCCCATCACCAATCCGATGATTAAAATTAAATGGCCTTGATTGATTTCGAGAGATGAGCTAACACATAATTGAAACAACTAAATGAACAATATCTCTCATTATCGGCGCCCTGCCATCCCTCAGTGTTCAGCCATGTTGCATCCATTCTCAAAGTCCATTTCAACAAAAAATTTTAAAATATTTCAATTAAATAAGTCGATATTAATTTCTTAAAGAAATTTTTATGATAAAAATATTTTTTCTCCTCACAAGAAATGTTTAAAAAAAATTAATTAACAGTGAAATTCCTTTTAGATTTATTTTCCTCACATTTTAGATTCATTTTTCGGGTTGTCAACTTTATTTGCCGGTAAATGTAATATAAATAATGTTCATACAAAAATGAAAACTAAAAAATGCATGGAGGGCAGATAAATGATTTAAGGCTTATATAAGTCTGAAGAATAATTTCATTTAAAACTGGTACCTCAAGAAATTTATTATTGAAAGTGAAAGATATTATAATAATATCCCTAATATCTAGAACAAAGCTTTAAAAAGTCTACAATTGTTAAAGGTATGATCAAGAAAAGGACTTTCGCAATACAGATAATTTTTATGAAACAACACTTTGATTCTTTTGTTTGTTGTTACCTTGTTTCCAACTATAAAAATCCTAATATCTAGAACAAAGCTTTAAAAAGTCTACAATTGTTAAAGGTATGATCAAGAAAAGGACTTTCGCAATACAGATAATTTTTATGAAACAACACTTTGATTCTTTTGTTTGTTGTTACCTTGTTTCCAACTATAAAAATCCTAATATCTAGAACAAAGCTTTAAAAAGTCTACAATTGTTAAAGGTATGATCAAGAAAAGGACTTTCGCAATACAGATAATTTTTATGAAACAACACTTTGATTCTTTTGTTTGTTGTTACCTTGTTTCCAACTATAAAAATCCTAATATCTAGAACAAAGCTTTAAAAAGTCTACAATTGTTAAAGGTATGATCAAGAAAAGGACTTTCGCAATACAGATAATTTTTATGAAACAACACTTTGATTCTTTTGTTTGTTGTTACCTTGTTTCCAACTATAAAAATCCTAATATCTAGAACAAAGCTTTAAAAAGTCTACAATTGTTAAAGGTATGATCAAGAAAAGGACTTTCGCAATACAGATAATTTTTATGAAACAACACTTTGATTCTTTTGTTTGTTGTTACCTTGTTTCCAACTATAAAAATCCTAATATCTAGAACAAAGCTTTAAAAAGTCTACAATTGTTAAAGGTATGATCAAGAAAAGGACTTTCGCAATACAGATAATTTTTATGAAACAACACTTTGATTCTTTTGTTTGTTGTTACCTTGTTTCCAACTATAAAAATCACAGGCCTTGTGGTTGAGTATTTTGATATTTCCTTTAGCCAGTAGTCTAGGGATTCAAACGATGCACTGTTGGTGATATCATAGACAATAAAGATGCCATCTGTCTTTGGGTAGAGTTCATTTCTCACTTCAAAATATTCTGAACTGCCAGACAAGTCCCAGAGGTGAACTCTCACTGTAATAATTAAGGTGCATCCTAATTATAGATTGTTTCATGCAAGGCAAAATTTCATAGAATGACAAGGGTAATTATTTTTTTTTTGATACCGGTACTTACGTAGTTTTTAAATAAATTTTCAACTATTTTGAGTGAATACATTCCAAATAAATTTTACATTTTAATTGAAAACATAGGGCAATTTTAACCCAGTTTGTTATTTTAGCAGCGGGTGTGTTCTGATTGTATTATTTTATAAAGCTGGATGGCGTTGCACCTAATTCATCATGTGGCACTCTGTTTAGTCTTTGTGGATGACATAATCTACAAATACAAGGATAACTAGCACTTCTAAAATCAATTTCCTGAATACATTCTTGGAATTTTTTGCAACCACTTTATAAACTTTATAAAGTCTACCAAACTATAATTAGTTTTGATTATAATATATAAAATTAATACATTATTATACTAGAAATTAAGAAAATGGAATAAAATTGAGGATGAATCCTTGCATAAAGAGATGCAGCTGTACAAAATGCATCTGATATTATTTATTAAAAACTTACAGTCAATTCCATTGAGATGCTGAACTTTAAATCCATAATCTACCCCAACTGTTGCCTGGTAACCTGAATTGAACTGGAAAGTTGTACTGCTTTTTATAAGTATACTTTAACTTTTCAATAATTAAAAAAAAAAAATTAGATTGTGAAGGAAGCAAGAGAAATTATTGACAACACATGAAAAAACCAAAGCATACTTAGGGAATTTTTTCTCCTCTTTTTAAAGGGATTCTATTTGTTAATGTAGAAGTTAAAGCTAGTTTATTGTATTGATAGGAAATATTGTTTAATTATTTCTCAAAAATAATTTAAACAAAATTAAAATGAGATACGACTTACAAACCATAGCCATTGCACCTATATGAATATGTGTTGGTGATTGCAACCCCCCCCCCCCCACAAAGATTTTGGATAATTTGGGAGCAGATATGATTTCCTTTGAACATGATGTGACATAAACTTTCCTTGATTCATTTGTTTTGCGGACAAAAAAGTTTTCCTACCTCAAATTTGCACCATTAAAAATTGAAGATGTAGCTGTAAAATTTGTTTAAGTATGTGTGTTTGATTAAATTTTCTATGCAGTTGAATGAATCCCCTTGAAAGTGGCAAAAGATATCTTACTATGTACATATCTGTCATTGCACTTTATACTTTATTTTGATGCTTGTTGAATTGAAATGAATATTTATTTTATCCATGCTACTTCAGCGTGTATGAAGAACTAGCCTTCAAAACTTTTCCACACTCTTTCCTTTACTTGCATATAAAACATAATTATTTTGCTATGGATTTACCCCCAGTTTTTATTAACCCTGAACTTTATCTACCGGTACATTTAAATTTTAGGGGAATAACTTTCCAGTTATATGAAGGGTAGGCAACCTTTTTGTGCTGAGGGCCTAATGGAAATTTTTTTGGGTAGGAAGCATGATAATTTTTAAATAAATATTTTTGAAATGGGGCTTCGGAAATTCACTAAATTTCAATTTAAAATATAAGCTGTGGAATAATTTTTAATTTGATTTTATTATTGATACCGGGTCTTACAGCTGGAACATTTTACTCTGTGATTATTAATTTCCAAAGGCTTTTACAAAAAAATAATTTATAATTTATACATTTTATGAAAAAATCAACCCTGTCCTGGAAGATCTAGTGGGCTGCATTAAGCTTAAATGTTTGTGACCTTTGGGCTGTAAGTTGCCTATTCCTGTGTTATATGGTAAAAACAATTACCTTGCTGTCACAGAAATGCTTTATTAAACATGTCTTTTCTGTACCAGAACTGCCTATACAGATTAACTGAAATTTAGATTAATATTATTAATCATTATAATTGAGAAAGTTAATATTAATTATTGGCATGATTCGATTTCATACTTACAGTGCTCAAAAAGCAATGATGGAAGGAATGTATTATTACATTAAATATTGCTATTACAAGAACAAAGTGTTTGTATTTTTATGCTTTTATTATTTATCTTAATATCATGATTAAACATCAAAATTATTATACAGTAGAACCCGGTTATGTCGTCGGCCTTGGGGTTGGCCAAAAAGCTTTGAGATAACCGATGATCCAGATAAATGAGCATTAATAAATGTAAGTACGGTACTTCAGTAAAAAAAAATAAAAAAATATTACAGTTATTTAGAGCAATTTTTAAATTAAAAAAATGAAATCAGAATCAACTTTTTAGCTTTAGTACTTTTTGAGCTGCGAATTTTTAACATGCAAGTTCCTTTGGTATTTTCTACTATGACAAAGCATCCACATTTTGTGAACTCATTCTGCTAACTGCATCATGTGCAATGACTATGTAGTTTATATAAGTATAAGGCAAAGCATCCCCTCATTACTTAAATACTATTTAGGGATTACTTATTTTGAACTTTCAACTTTGGCACGTGACTATTTAATTAATGCTTTCCCTGACCAATGGTTTAATAGTTTTTGCACATGGCAAACTCTTATGAGTGAAACTCTAAGGCAGTACTACACATAGCCATTTTGCAAGTGACCGTGAATGGCTGCCAATGACAACGTTTTGCACTCGGCAAATTATCATCATTTACAATATGGACTCTACCGGGTTTTTAAACCTCAAACTAAAACATATTCATTTAAATTAATTCTAGGTTCATTCTTAAACACAAGTCCTGTATTTTGAGAAATAAATAATTATTTTTAATTATGCAAAACTTGTTTATTTGTTGTTTGCTATTTCTTCTTGCGGAGTTCAAAAGCTGGCAATTGGTCTTGGGGATTGTTATTACTAAGGTCAAGTGGCAAATATGCCTCCCTTTTGTGCTCGAGATATTAGGACTCTGCAACATAAAAGAATCGACATAACCGAGGCGAAAATGCAAAGACAAAGAGTAGAGAGAATTTGGCGGTTCCAAGTCAAAAGCGTTGACTTAACAGGGTCGGCAAGTTAACCCAGGTCGAGATAAGTGGGTTTGACTGTATTATAATTATGGGTGGTAAAGTAATAATTTTAATAATAATAATAGGATAATAATTTTTAAATAAAAAGTTTCATGTATAATGTTTACATTTTATATGATAATCAGCTAAAAATGATTATTTATTATTTTAAATTACATTATTAATATTTTAAAATATTTATAATTTATAGGCCTACTTACACATTACTAGTCTAATTTATTATACAGACCCCGCCTACTACTACTACTTACTACTTAGACTAGGCTACAAACAATAATAGTTAATAGCTTTAACTTTAATTGTCTTTAATAACATAAATAATAACATGACTATGACTAAAGGGGACCCAGACACGCATAGCCTCTATTCGGACCCGGGTCCCTTTAGACTCGATGCCAAATTTTGTCTTACAAACTTTCTCAATTCAGAATCTTACTCGTTAAGCGAAACACTCGTTAAACGAAACAATTTTTCCCATACAAACCAATGTAAAATACGATAATTGCGTTCCATGCTGAAAAAATACGAATTTTTCAAAAAAGGTTATTAACATTTTTTCAAATAAAATTACTTATGAATTTTTAAGGAGTGTAACAACTTGGAATACTTTTTAGAAAATTGTATTGGGCGAAAATAAGTTTCGCCTTTTCACAAATAATGTTTTCGTTAATAGTGTCGCCTTGTAATCGCTTCTCGTTTATCCATATTAGAAGCAATCTCTCAACATTATCAAGAATACATAACCGTTTCAAAGACATTCTTGACACCCCCTTTGAAGCATCCATCTCCCTAATTTTGTTTTTGTTCTTGAAAATAGTGCAGATCGTTGATGTTTACCGATTGTATGTGCGTGCTAGATTAGCCACGCCTACCCCTTGTTCTAGCTTTACAATGATTTTATGTTTCATTTCAACAGTTATTTTTTCTCTCTTACAATTGTCTTCTTGTGGTTTTTTCTTCGAAGACATTTTAGCATAGGTTATTACACTTTGCACATATAAATATGTCTTAATAAACTTGAGTTGAAGTGGTTTGGGCAGCTATTTGAAGTGTTTGTAAAGATTTCAAAACACTGGGGATGTTTTGTGTGCAATGTCAATATTGGCTGCCTGTAATTGGCTGCAGTGGATGCCAAGTCAACAATGTTGAAAAACACAACCAAAGGCCATCTTTTACTTTTTTGTATTCACAGAGAACACCTTCGCCATTTGGTCCATGGCATATATGCCTCCTTTGATTTTGTTGTTATCTCTGGTTTCTTGCATTCAGTTTCACTTTCTATATCTGGACGATTGTGTATTGTGTTCAGGAGCAATACAATTTTCTGCCTTGAGCTCTGGTTTTTGACAAGGCTGTTTCCTGTCTGAACAAAAGAACAAAAGCCTGATTTTTTGAGGAGCAGACATTATTATTGGGTAGGAACATCTTGCTCCATTTCACTGTTCCAACTATAGGGTGAGTCTGTTCTCTGCCATTGGTTTTGCAAGTTGTAGGGGAATGAAATAATAGTCTGTTCTGAAATTTTCGCTACTTCCAATGAATTTCCTTGTGAGAGAATTCACAATCTTTGGGGATTTCCAATATTTCTCTTTGCTGGCAGGGCACTTACAATTTATTTGAATTTGAAGAGATATGGGCAGCTCTTCAGAGGATAGTTCAAAGAGGATTTACAGGGTAAAAAGAGTTTTATTCCATATTTTTCGGGCTTGCTTGGCATATATCATACATTGAATAAATCTGCACTGACCTCTGAAACCAACCAGTTGTCCACCTACTGTGATGTTCTCTCCAGGAATATAATACATTGCAAAATTACTCAGGAATGCTTCTTATACATCTCTTATGAGATCAAAGATGTCACGAGCGAGAAAAGATTGATCAACCATCCTTGTTGTCAAAGCAAATATGAATCAGAAGTTTGCTGAAGGATTGATCAACCATCGTTGTTATCAAAGCAAATATGAATCAGAAGTTTGCTGAATCTCTTCATTGAAAATGCTGCCCTAAAAAGAGGATTTCCATCAACGTGGCTAAATAAAAATTCCACTGAAATGCTGTTCAGATAAAGAGCGCCAGTGTGTAGTAGGCTTTTTCTCACCTTCCCTGTTGGTGCAGTCAACTATTGTTTGTGTCATTTTATCATTAATATTCTGAAAAATTGCTTCAGTGGTAGATAATACGCGATCTATGAAGGGAGTTCGGTTTCAGGTCAATTAAATCATGCCACATATTAAAAAAGAAAAATAACATAAAGAGAGCCATTTACTGTGATATAAGACTATGGGGATAACCCATCCAGTTGCCAGGAATTACCAGAAACACTTTTTCCCATTATTATAAGTGTACGGTTGTGCTATACCCAGTCACTAGGGACAGGGTATACTTTATGTTATTTGGGAAAGTGTTAAATGATATTTCACCATTTTAGTTTATCTTAAATGCAATTTTTGTTTAGTTTGATTTGCGTTTTGAGAAAAATTTTGAGGAGAAATAATACCAATTACCAAACGAAGGTAATAGTAATTATTAAATTATCACAAGTAACTAGTACAAGACAAAAATTAGTAGACTCAAAATATGGAGGAAAAAGACTAACTACTTGTAGGTAGTACTAACATGTAATTACATTTTTTAAAGTAGTTATTTACTGATACTGTAGTCTATTCTAACTTATTAACATTAAGTTCATTGTAGTTATTAGGAAATAACATTAAATGAATAATTACTTGATACATTGCCACTCAAAAAAGCTGATCTATTCTAACTTATTAACATTAAGTTCATTGTAGTTATTAGGAAATAACATTAAATGAATAATTACTTGATACATTGCCACTCAAAAAAGCTGGTCTGCATGACTGGGTTGAATAGATTCTTGACTTAATATTAACTTAAAGTGATAACAACAATTACTGTCGAAAAATGGTAGGCCTAGAGATCACAATCTTAATTTTATGAGAATATTAAATTAAATTTGTTGTTCAGTACTTCACTTAAAAAATTTCAAGGGCAGTTGAAAGGATTTTCTTTTGACAGTCTTACTAACATATAAAATTTGTAATACTAATGTCACCGAAGAATTAAAAAGTTATAGACAATTATAAATAATAATAACATAAATCATTAAAAATATATCAAAAATTGCTAAAGTTTTTAAATGAAACATAAATATTCAGGCCATACAAAAATAGGGGAATAAGTTAAGTGGGAAATATTGTTTAAGGTACATTGAGAGGTACAGTAGTCATGATAAATATTGTTTTGGGTACATTGAGAGGTACAGTAAT
>CAXITT010000012.1:22529-35509 GCA_964033795.1 Lymnaea stagnalis
AAACATAAATATTCAGGCCATACAAAAATAGGGGAATAAGTTAAGTGGGAAATATTGTTTAAGGTACATTGAGAGGTACAGTAGTCATGATAAATATTGTTTTGGGTACATTGAGAGGTACAGTAATTATGAGAAATATTCTTTTGGGTACGTGGAGAGGTACAGTAGTCATGGGAAAATGCAAGACACTGAACTTATTAGTTCTAGAAACATTGACCATTTTTGTGATGGAGAAATGATTTCATAGGACTAGCTTTATACTTGTCATCTCAAATATATCTGACTTGATTTACATAAGATAAACAAAACTTAGGACTTAGTATATAAAAATATATGGAAATATAGGTCAAAATGCCTTCTTCATTAACATCAGAATGTAAATATTTAATCTAAGGAAATGAGCTAAACCAAGTATGCGAAAATCTGAATAAAAGGATGCAACAAAAACAAAACGTGTTGACAAGAATACTCCTTCAGTAAAGAAAGTACAATAAATAAAATATATAATAAATAAAAATAAACATTTAGCTTCAATGTGGTATCCTAGAGGACAACAAGCAGACTGTAAAATAAATCCTTTATCATTAATTTGTGAAGTTTTTTGTTTTGTTTAGTAAGCCCTGGAATCTATAAAACAAAGCTTCAAAATTTGGTTGCCCAAGAGATTATTGAGGTCATGGGCTTACGTCTAGTTAGCCTATAATCTGACCCTTTCAAAAATACAGAATACAAAATATAAAACTAGACAAGCAAGTTTATAATTTCTCTATTTACAGATTGTTTCTGTCAACACATTGGATGATGTCCTTGTTTCTATCAACACACTTGATGATTTCCCTGTTTCTATCAACACATTGGATGATTTCCTTGTTTCTATCAACACATTGGATGATTTCCTCCAAGATGTGATCTGATAGGAAACAATTTCTCTTGATTTCATGGTTCATTGACCCAGGTACTGAATATCTATATGTATTTCCAGTTTTTAGTTAGTTTATTTTACATGAGATTTAGTCAGTTTTTTTTTTTGCTCCCAAATGATACTCAGTTTGAAAGTGTGAGAAATAAAGACAAAAATATGCCATAAGATATTGGAAACTTAAAAAATATAGATAGTAAAATATTTATGATATTATTCTCAATTTTAATTTTGGTCATCAGAAATGAGATGCATCCACAATTTGGTACAACTGAGATACTACTTCCATAATTGGGTACACCTAAGATGCATCTATGATTGTGTAACACTGAGATACTTCATCCATGATTGGGTACAACTGAGGTACTACAACCATTTGGTACCATACAACTGAGACTGAGATGCATTCATGATGGTGTACCACTAAGTGTGACTACGATGATACATCCATAATTGGCTACCACTGAGATACTACATCCATGATTGGGGTACAATTGATATACATCCATGACTGGCTACCACTGAGATACTAAATCCATCATTGGGGTAAAAATGATATACATCCATGATTGGGGTAAAATTGATACATCCGTAATTGGGGTACAATTGATATACATCCATGATTAGGGTACAATTGATGCACCCATGATTGGAGTACAATTGATATACATCCATGATTTGGTACAGGTGAGATTCATCTGATTGTGTACACTGAGATTCATCTGATTGTGTAACACTGAGATACTGCATCCATGATTGGGTTCCGTACAACTGAGATACATCCATGATTGTGTAACACTGAGATAATACATTCATGTTGGGTACAACAGAGATACATCCATGATTGGATACAACTGAGATACATCCATGATTGGGTACTACTGAGATACATCCATGATTGGGTACAACAAAGATTTCTTTTCTCTGTAACACTAACAGAGACACTCCTGAATAAGTAAGTCTTTATCTTTTACTAAGTTAAGACTCCTTGACTTCCAAAATTTCAACATTGGACAACAGATAGTGTTTCCTTCCTGAACATTTGACCACCAGTGGTGCCAACAACATGAACATTTGACCACCAGTGGTGCCAACAACATGAACCATTATTTTTATTGTTGATAGTTATTGTATGGATGCTTTTACTTAACTGAATAAAGTGCCAACCCCTTCAAAATGTTAAATAAATGTGTGTATGAACTTGTGAACCAATATCAACATTTTTTCATGATTGTTTAAAGATTTTATTGACATTTGAAAATTATAATTGTTTCCTTAAATGTTATAATTTGAAATTTGATTTTGTAGCAGTCCTGTTTACTATGTACGATTTTTGAGGTGTAAACATTATATAGAATTTTGTGATGATAAGAGTGCGATTTTAAGAGTTCGAGGGTTAACAGGTCTGTTGTAGGCATAAGACTTTGTAGATCTATCTTGTCTAGTATTAGTAAAGGATGTATACAGTGTTGGTCATCAAATGTACCCGGTGTTAGATGGTGTAGTTTTAAAGGTACATTCACACTGCACATTTGTTACATGGATTCTCAACTTTCTGTGACTACAAGCTGGCAAGTTACATAAACAGTCCCATCATATTTTGTTCAGTGCTCAACAAATCTTGTTTAAAAGGCAAGAATCCTAGTAACTATTTGGTAGTGTGAACATACTTTAAGACTTTAAACATATACCATTGTAAATATGTTGTCTAGAATCAGTTAAGGATTTGTGATATTGTATATTGCTGGTCATCAAATGATGAGACTCCAATTGTGCACAAATACGGTTTAATTATTTGGTGACAAGCAATAAAATAATAACAGGGGCAATGCAGAATTAGGATGTCAAAGTCCCCATGTGATAAACATACAAATGTCTTTTGTACAAAAACTAAACACCATCCATGTGAACTCATTGTAAATATTTTTTTTGCGAGATCTTAAGATTATGGTGGTTTTAGACAAATAGCAAATGTTCAAAAATAATGGATTGATTTGTATTTTACAGGAAAAGTATGAAATCCAGGCATTCTATAGATTGACTGTTGAGATATCCAGCAGCATTGTCTATGCTTTAGTGCCTGGACTTTTTATAAAAAATAAACATTTAAATTGAAGTAGATCTAAACATTTAAATTGAAGTAGATCTTATAGAATGCCTGGATTTCACACTTTGCCTGTAATTGGAGGGCTTGGTGGAATAAGGTGCCTACATTTTTTTAGGTAGCTTGGATTTCACCAAGCCACAATCAATTTAACATGTGTTTCTTTTGTAAAGATAACTCACTGTATATCACCAGGAGTATTCATGTTTTCATCTCTTTGGAGATAGTCTCGCGGGGATAATTTTTGTTTTTCTCCCCCTAAAATAAAGAGCATTCATGTTTTCATTTTCTTTTTTTAAATTAAATAAATTTTTTAACACTTCAAATGTTTTTGTTTCAATTATTTATTTCTTTTATATACATAGTTTCTTTTTCTTTCATACTCTTTACATACATTTATTTCTTTCATTTTAAATATTTTCTCTCCTACTCTTTGCCTTGAATTAAGTTAAGCACCATCTATTTATTAAAGGAATGTGAGATCTTGACTTTTCTTTATCCTCTTTGCCTTGAATAGTTCTGCACCAACTGAAGAAAAGTCTTCCGTCATAGTAGCCTTCAATTCTTGAACACCATCTGAAAATAAAAATAATATTTATCAACTAAGATTTGGTATAAGTCCTACCAGTAAAAACATTGATATGTTCTGTACCCCATGGCTAGAAATCAAATGTATAGAAACAGCTCAGCCACCTCTATCTCAATGAAATAAGACTACATACAATTTATTATTTTAAAAACTGATTCATTATAAATATTCTGTCACTTCTTTTGTTTTGTGAACGCTACTGGTTCTATAATTCACTTCTCGCCATTGGTTTTAACAAATTATAGAAAATGAGAAAATAATTATTTTAATGATAATACTAATCCCATCTCTAAACATAACACTTTGGAATTTAATCATCCATATAATAACAAATTTGTGGATAATCTTTCCTTAACTATGCACATCTTTCCCATAAATCATTAAATGCTACCGTACTTAAAATTTGAAGAGAATTGGTAAAAAATTTTGGTAAACAAGCAGCTAAGCATGTAACGCTAAAGAAATGAAATGAATCAATTTAAATCTATATGTTCAAGTTTATTAATCACATTTATCGGTACATCCCTTTTTTTTTGTTATGTTAATACAGCGAAATTAAAATTTATTTTAATAAATATTTCGATCTAGCTCAAGTTACAGAATTTAGAATAATTGAATGATAACTTTATTTCAATTGGGAAATCACCCAATGACAGTTTGTGAGTTCATCTGAATATCAGTTCAACTTCACTTCCTTGGTGACAGGGCTGTAATATACTGAACTAATACTCATTTCTAGTACTAATCTCAAAGTCTATTATCTACAATTATAGGATTATCAATGAACCCTTTGCATCAAAATAGACGGTAATTCAATGAACTACAAGCTATAGATGCTAACTTTATCAGCCATGCAGAACTTTTTAACTCTCGTAAAATAACCAATGATAGAATTATAAATACATTTGGATTACTTCATAAACATGAGTGGTGGTAATATCAGGTCAACGTTGGAATTCCTGTTGTATGTGGTTAGTACTCTCCATCCATATTCATCCTTTATTGCAACATATATTTTCCTCTCCCATGTGTTTAATAGGTTTACTGACAGTTTTATTACAGTCCAAGTTTCACCCGTGTATATCAACAATTGGTCTCATTACAGTTTTATATAAAAAAAATGTTTTTCTTGTAATGATTTTACTTTTGAGTAATTTATAACTACCCTACTGAAGTATCGCCTATTTCCACTCCAGTTTATACTTTAAAGTCATCTGTGTGTCTACATTCGTGGACATATAAGAACTCTGAATGATCCCGACTAGTTTTTCTGGTAATCCATAGTGCCGAAGAAGTTTCCACACGGTTTGTCGGTCCAGGTTATTAAAGGCCTTTTCATAGTCTATAAAATTTGTATATAGGTGAGAGTTCCATTTGATGGGCTGTTTTACAATGATCCTATTCTCTCATTCTATTCAAAATAATTGCACATTTGCTGAGGTCCCCTTTCTTTGGGATCTTGATGAGGTATCCTTTCTATATCAGCTCTCATCATTTCTACTGTGATGTTATCCGGAGCTGTTTGATGGCCAGTGCGCTTTCTTCTATTTGTAAGTCTTTATTTGCTGGGTGGGGGCCTGTTGAATAGGTCCTTAAAGTATTCCACCCATCTCTTTTGTTGTTCTTTCCTTTCTGTTATTGATCTGCCTTCTTTATCTTCCTGACAGCTATCTTGTAATGTCGTAGAGCTCTTTCAAGTTGCCCTTCCCGGCTGCTGCTTCTGCTGTTGTTGCCACCTATGAAGGCATTTTTATCTTTTTTGATGCTGTTTTTTAAATACTTTGATTTGCTTCTTTATATTTCTCTTTCTCTTTCTTAGAGCCAGTCTTTGTGTTTCTGCTTCACTGATCCTAAAACCTCTTGGCAAGCGGATGTTACAGCTATCTTTATATTTTGCCATTTGTGTTTTCCAGTGTTTGGAACTTATTTTTTAATGTGGCACTGAATTCTTCTAGTTTCTGCTCATTTGTCAATGGTACTATGTTGAATTTTGTTCGTTTAGCAGCTGGCCATTCCCTGTTTTTCTTCAGTTTTAACTTAAGTCTTGCCCAAACAAGAACGATGATCTGATGCGACAATGGCTCCTCTTTTTCCTCAAACATCTTGTAGAGACCTTCTACATTTTTTA
This sequence comes from Lymnaea stagnalis, assembly GCA_964033795.1. Classification (NCBI taxonomy): domain Eukaryota; kingdom Metazoa; phylum Mollusca; class Gastropoda; family Lymnaeidae; genus Lymnaea; species Lymnaea stagnalis. The sequence continues at coordinate 28,270 of CAXITT010000012.1, forward strand.
CATCTTGTTGTCCGGGGATACCCATGTTATTTTGTGGATGTTTTTATGTTGGAATTCGCTGCCTCCAATAACAAAGTCATTTGTTGCGCAGAAGTCTGCTAGCCTTTCTCTATTTTCATTTCTCTCTCCTACACCATGGCGTCCCATGATTTCCTCATACCCACTGTTGTTTTTTCTGATCTTGGCATTTAGGTCTCCCATTAAAATGTTCAGGTCTCTACTTGGGAATTTTTCTATTATTGCTGTAGTCTATTGTAGAACGTTTCTTTCTCTTCTTCTTTGCTATGGTTGGTGGGTGCGTAATATTGTATTATGTTCATCTTTATTTTATTCTTCTTGGTCCATGTGCTTGCCATCCAATCAATGGATCTTATGCCATCCTTGACAAAAGGCGACTCCTTGCGTGTGCAGAGTACATTAGCATTTCTCCAGAGGCCAAATTTGTCTGTTGAGCTTGTATCCAATCTTGTTTCACAGATGCCAAGCAGTGCATGTTTGTATACATGGTTCTGACGTTTCACATTCTTATGTTTGTTTCCTTAGAAAGGAGGTCTTCGGCTTTGAGGCTTCCAGTATAGCCTGGGTTTGGCCACAAGGCTTCACAGCTCTTCCCTGAAATGAGCCCTCTCTTCTCAGGACTGAAATTTGTTGGTTTTTACAGGTGAGGTAGCTGGCCTCACGCCAACCCTCCTCCTTTTGCACCCGGGATTGGGATCGGCCTTGACAGAGTTAGTTAAGGGTATGCCAACTCCTGAGTATATATAGATATTTTCCTTTGATGCTGTCATACGCCTTTTGATATGTCCACATAGAGTTGATTTACTGGGATATTATATTTGTAACATTTCTCTAATAGGCATCGGATCAGTTGTTGATCTATTTTGTCTGAATCCACATTGGAAGTCAACTAGTATTTCTTCAGTGACTGGGATATTATATTTGTAACATTTCTCTAATAGGCATCGGATCAGTTGTTGATCTATTTTGTCTGAATCCACATTGGAAGTCAACTAGTATTTCTTCAGTGTACGGCTGTAGTCTTTTGGCAACTATTTTTATCAGTATTTTGTATGTAAAATTTAATAGGGAAATTCCTTTGTAGTTTGTGTATTGGTGTTATTAGTGAAGTTTGCCATTCTGTTGGAATTTTCTCTCCTTGCCATTTTTTAGTTTCTGCTGTGATGAGATCTTCTCCAGGGGCTTTGTGGTTTCTTCTAGAGTTAGCTAGTTTATGAAAGGGCCTGGTCCTCCATTTGGTGGTTGATAATCTTCATCTCGTCTATTGTCTGCATTTATTATGTCCTCAAAATATTCAGCCCACCTCTCCAGTACTTTACTTTTTTTCCTTAATTAATTCTCCATCCTGACTCTCACACATTTACAGTCTGGCTTGGTATCCATTCTTTTCATCTTTATGTACTTTGCTCTGATGTTTCCCTCCCTTGATAAGTCTTCTATTTCATTTAGATTTTTGCCATTCCTTCTTTTTCTTCCTTGTATGTTTGTCTTGTGTTTCTCTTCGTTTGTATCGTGGTCGTTCATACTTTGTTCCTTTCTTCAACAGTCTGTCTGCATTCATTATGAAATCAGCCTACTCTATTGTTAGATTGCTGAAATCCTACTACTTTTTCTGATTTTCTGATGTTTTCACAGCATTTTTTAAAATCCTATCCCACTGTTCATTTAATTTGTTTTCCCCGTTTCCTCCTGTGATGCTTCTACTTGTACTTCTAAATCATTTTTGGAAAGTTTCTGGGTAGTCATATCACTTTTCTCTTTGATTTTGGTCATTGTGAATTATGCTTATTCTCTGCTTATATTTAACCTTACAAGTAGATGGTCAGAGTCTGCATCTGCTCCTTGATAGCTTCTTATTAGTATGTCTGATCCATACCTCTGATTAATTAAAATGTAGGTAATTCCATCGGGTGAGTTCCTAGTACTATATGTCTGTATATTTTTGAGTGGAAACTTAGTGCTGCTAACTGACATCTCTTCTTTTGTTGGATCCCATTGTCATTGGATTCTTTATGCAGACATTACCTTGCCTATAGTTGGCATTGAAGTCGCCAATCACTATTTTAATATCATGTCGTGGTGCCTCTTTGTAGATCTTTTCCAGTGTCTCAAAAAAGGATTCTTTTTCCCAACCTTCCATATCTTCGGTGGAGCATAACGTTAATAAATCTTAGATTAAGCATTTTTCCTCGGAAAGAGCACAATCTACATTCTCAGATCTACAGCAGTTGGGAATCCAAGCATGGAAATATAAAAGCATCAGTTCTGAGTGGAATGAAGTTTAGGGATTGCCAGAGTTACAGGGATGGATGGGACAAGACCATAAAAATACGACTGTTACATCGTTATATAATAATACCATTTAGCCCGCAGGTTGGACTTTGTACCGGCAACTTATTTACTATTATATACGGGTATGTAATTAAATAGCTTATTACTTTTTAATGTGAAATCGCAACGCTTTGAACTTTACTGCGCTACTGCTTCATATATTCACAAAATGGAATAACTTTATTTCGTTAATAATAGTGATCGCTGAAAAAAGTTAGAGACCCCGCAGTTTTAGAAAATCGAGTTTTTCATCAGTTATCCCCCCTCAAATAAAAAAAATTGAGTTGTCGGAAATGGCTCTCGTCATTAATATTTTAATATGACGATATGAAAAAGATGACAATTAATGTTCATCTTCAAAAATTCGTGGAACACTTATCAGTTAATTGATGGGAAACAGTTTTACTATATTTTAAGAAATTATTATATACCAGTAAATCAAAGATTTTTTAAATTAATTTTAGTTTGTGTAGTCTGTTGAATTTCGGACCAGTTTTGTCCCTTGATTTACATAAACTATTATTCAATAATGTAAGTAAATATCGATTTTAAGTTTAGAAATTTTATGAGAGAAGGCCTAAACATTTTATCCGATCTTCTTTATTGAATACATAATAGTTAAATAATCTTAATAATAAATGCTATTCTCTAATAAGTGACATTACTCCTATAAGAGCTTATATGATATTATAGTGTATATTTTAATAGTAATAGGCCTAAGCCTAATAATAATAATTAATACTGATAATATTATGTATTATTACTAATAAACTAAAATACTATTCAATTCCATTAATACAACTGCATTTACTCATACAGTTACAGGCCTAATTTAAGTTAGTATTTTAAAAACATTAATAAAGCATTTAATTATAAATTAAAGACATCAAATAAACAAATATCATTAAGTTAACCAAGTCTTAGTTAACTTAGTAATTATTCTTAAGGCTCAAAGACAGTTTACATAGGCAAATATATAATATTTCTAATAAAATAAAACTAAAAGAAATTAGTTTTACCAAACAAAAAAATTGAATAATATTAAAAAGAAGAAATTAGGTAGATTCAGGATATGATTAGCTGTTATTTCTTGGTTTCATTCAGACATCGGAGAAAATAAATTTTAATTTTCTAAATCAGATTGATCAGGTTTAGGGATACATTTTAGGGTTCATGTTAGGTTTAGGGATACATTTTGGGTTCAGGTTAGGTTTAGGGATACATTTTGGGTTCAGGTTAGGTTTAGGGATACATTTAGGACATAAGTTCGTGGGTTACGATAACCAAGATGGCGGCCGCGGGCTGATCTCTCGGAATTGTTTTTTATTCAAAAGAACATTTGTTTTACGGGATGGGAAGTGTGAATAATAATAATTTTTGCGGTGAAATAAATTGAAGTATCCACTTCTGATACCGGGTCCGAATAGCCGCAGCCAAACTTTTCATTACAATTACTTACAGATAAGACAGTAGCCGATTTGCCGCCAAAAAAAAAAAAGCAGCTTTGATCTTGAATCTTGATATTGATTGATGTCATGTTAATGATTATAGAACTATCTTTAAAATAGAATAATTAACAAAATACAATAAAATTATAAACATAAACGTATTCTTACTTGCTTTTAGCTGTACGTCACATTCGTGTTTCTTCAACGCTATATAAGTCTTAAAAATATGGCACATAATTTCTCAATTGATAATAATCGTTCTAAGATGGCAAACCAACAGGAAGTAACTGTCATAACAGTCACGTGACCAACCAAACATTCCTAAAGACCTCACGTGACCAGCCGGGTCCGAATAGTCATTTGATACTATATGTACCCGGGTACCTATAGCCACTCCAATTTGTTTAAAGGCTCACAGGTAGGGTGTAGGACTTTCACTAGGACTATTGTTAAGTGAACGGGTTTGTGAATGACCTCAAATAAACTTTTCAGTTATGTGCCTCGGAATTGGAACCAGGATTTTGCAAACATTCGGTGTTTAAAAAAGGGGAAAATTCTACATTTGTCGATAATTTAAGATTTTAGCCTTTTCTTTAATACATAATATATATGTTATACAAGGCAAGAAAATATAGTTCAAGGGCTTCGACTAACATCAGATACATTTACGTAAGTATAGGAGCCGTCCATTAAATATGTCAACAATTTTTAAGCAATTTTTGACCCCCTCCCTCGCTGTCAACAACTGTCAAACTTTCAGTGACCCCAACTATTTAACTACGTCAACATTTTGTACCCCCCCCCCCAGAAGAAAAAATCAATAAATTATAATATAAATATATTTATAAATACATTTGACTTTGTGCTGATCAATTTTAATGATACAAAATTTGAGGAAAAACATTTTGTTACATCTTAAAATTATTAATCAACGAGTTAAATCGTTTGTGCACTTAATTTTATAATGCAGAATCATTTAAAAGGTTGCTAAAGACTAAACATCATTGTTTTTGGAAGTATAAATATGATTATTATCAGCATAGCTGACAATTATATTATAGTCTCTAGTTGCTATCATCTTCCCGTGGATTAGCCAGGTGTTGCTCTACCGTTACAATGGGCATCAGGGACATCATTTGGGTTGAGCAGGGGGAAATTGCTCCCCTTCCCCCCGAATTTGCAGGTTTAAATTGATATGTACTGTAGTGCCTCCAGTAATAAACAACATAACAAGCCGACCAAATTTCAGTTTTGCCCCAACCCCCCCCCCCCACCCCTTTCCCTTGTAATGATACCCCTGATGGGCATAGTCTATAGTAGCTGATTGATGATTTTCATCTTGCGGAACTTATATACCAGACAAGTCAACACCATCCTCATCTAACCATTCAGTATTTAAAATAGAAGCATTGTTTGTGTGAGTAATAAATGCCATAAGCTCTCTCTATCTCCTTGCAGCTACTCGCATTGGTCGAATCCTTTTTTGTTGAGGAGCTTGTGCTAATTTCTTATGCATTGTCGGTGCTGTTGAACTTGGTTTTCAACATGACTTTTGATGCAAAATAGATGTGACAGATTGTGCAAATCTGTTCAAGCAGTGATGTTATTATTATTACTCAGTGTACTTTACCCTAATTCTCAAAATATCGTATTTCTACTATATTAATATCATGTATCTTGACTGCACATGACACTTGAACCTTGTCCTTGCTCCATACCTGCAACATGATCGCAAAGATACCGCCCTAGTCATTTGCGACTAACAGAATCTGGAGGTGAAGAGAGGCCAACTTTTTACTTCTCTTGCACTAACAAAGTGTGCTACATTCTGACAAGCCATCTGCAGTGTTACTCTACCGTAACAATGGGCATCAGGGACATCATTTGGGTTGAGACACACATAAAATAAATCTTATATTGTTAAAAGCTTTAAAATTATATGACTATTTACACTCATTAATTTAAAAAAAAAAAAAATAATATAATAACCATTCAATTTGTAAGAATAAAATTTTAATCGAGAAAAAATAATTGTTGACGCCAATTAATCTAAGTATCCACCCCCACCCCCGTCAACAACTGTCAAACATTTCCAACCTACCACCCCCCTATTTTGTTGACATAATTAATGGACGCCCCCTTATCTATACATTTTTAAAAAATCTGCTCACAACACAATCATTATACACACGTGAAATTTTAATATTCAAATAGAGAGAGACATATTTTTTCTTTAAAGTTCATGGGTAACAACAAAGATGGGTTAACATTTTTTTTTTTTTTAAATATGAAAATACATTTATGTTCAACTTAGTAAAGTAAAGTTCCTGGAAAAGTGATGTAAATTTCTTTTAAATTATTAATGTCTTTAAAAAAAAAAATAAAAACAAAGATGGGTTAAATTTTTTTTTTTTTTTAAATATGAAAATACATTTATGTTCAACTTAGTAAAGTAAAGTTCCTGGAAAAGTGATGTAAATTTCTTTTAAAGTACTAATGTCTTTAAAAAAAAAAATAACAATGAAGGCTGTTGCAGGCTTGTAATGGTTAAGAATGTTCTTTTTAAGATAAAAAAATTCTGTGTTTTACGATTTTCCCATGACATAGTAGAGAGCGAGGGAAATGTTTGTTTAATTTTTTAATGAAGATATTATCAATATATCAAATTCAGTTAATGTAAGATATATTTACAGTGCTATTTAGATTTTGTGTTGTAAATTTAAAGATATGTTTTTTACACAAAAAAAAAAAAAAAAAAAAAAAAAAAAAAAAAATTGTATTTCAGTGGCCAATATTAAATAGAGTATAAATATGGTTAGAAACGTAAATATCGTTACATAGATATTTCTTTTTTAAAATAAGAAATTCTAATTAACAATTTCCTAAATGTACATTTCAATTACTTTGGATATTGTCTTTTTTTTTAATTGAGTATACAAGACATCAAATCTTATGTCAGTTATATACGTAAAACTTAAATTGTTAGGTGTTGAGATTTCGCTATTGTTGGTAAAAAGACGCATCGCAAAATGCCTACCATTATTATCCCAGTAACATCGGGTCATTTATTCTAGTATATATAAGAATGAGTTAAGGTATCAAAATAAAGCTAAAAGCTTATAAATTTAAATACGATTCGATTCTTAAAAGGAATGATAGTGATTTTCATTTATTTTACGGAAATCGAAATCAATTTGAATGTGTTAAAAATAAAATATATACATTTATAATTAAGTATTTGTATAAGTATTATTATTATTATTATAGATTAGAAATACATTGAAAATAACAAGTAAAATCTATTTTAATTCAGTACTTTGTGTGAATTTGAAAGTTAAGATATTTTTTTTTTTTTTAATAAAATAAATAAAAATTAAAATATTCAAAAAAAAAAAAAAAAAAAAAAAAAAAAAAAAAAGGTAACCAAAATAAAAACTTTTTTT
>CAXITT010000012.1:44211-122408 GCA_964033795.1 Lymnaea stagnalis
TGTCAAAGGGACATGAAAGCAGCCAAAATACATACAAGTGACTGGGAGTGTAAGGCAAAAGACCGATCTACGTGGCGCACAGTTGTCAAAGAGGGCGTCATGGTAGCCGAGGAGCGAAGAATGGAAGAGGCTGCAGACAGAAGAGCTAGGAGAAAGGCCAAACATTTAGAAGCACAGAACTCGTGTGTAAAAACTGTGGTAAAGACTGTCACTCAAGGATAGGACTGCACAGCTACTCGAGAAAATGCAACCCAACCAAACGGTGATGCACCATCGTCTCACGAGACGGAAGGATGCCGATAAGACGATAAGATAGATCTTTATTTAACGTTCAACTCTACCTGTTGTTTGATCATATGTTGGGTAGCCCATCTTGACAACATGAAAACTGTGCCCATGCATGTGTATAGGATGAGCCCAACCTTTGCCATTGCCCATGTTTGTTAACACCATTTGATAGATTTTGTTGTACTGGAAAAGAAGGTTTATTAAGAATAATTTTGTAAAAGGTGAATCATCCCATGCAGCTGTTGATCGACATATGAACAATGCTTTCATACATATGACCATACTTTGTTTCACATATATACTTTTATCCAACCTGATTGAAATACAACCCCCCACCAAACCATTGTTATCACGTTAAATTTGTCATACATTTAAACATACTTTCTCACATTCCCGTAACTCTATTATAATATACTATCTTACATTGCCATGTCTCTTATACCCCCAAGCTCTTTCGACTAGTTATTATTACCTCATATTTTTTGCCTACCTCCATTACCTCATGTTACTTTACCTCTGGAGCCACACTTTACGCTAGCACAGAGGTCGGCAAATTGCGGCTTGCGAGCCGCATGCGGCTCTTGAGTGACCTGAGTGTGGCTCGACCAGTCGGCCACAAATCAATTTTGACTCCGAAAAACATCGCTCTTGACAGGTTCTTGAAAAGAAATTTGGCTCTCAAAATTTTTTAATCGTCTTGCAGCTGATTTTGGGCTCTTTTAACTGAGTTTGCCGACCACTTCCTTAGCATTATAAGCCTACAACCAGGCCGGCTCCAAGGCGGCAAAATTTGTTAAAATAAAAATATTTTCTAAACTCTTCCAATAATTTTCCAGGGGGCGACAATTTCATATTTTCACCCAACTTAAAATGTCTATCACCGGCCTTGCCTACAACTCATTGCCTGACCTCTATTCCTAGAAAATTAGGCATATCTCATATCTATTATAATACAATTACATAGCCTCTATTACCACAAAATTACCGCGTATCCAGTTTACCATAACATGAGCTCTCCCCCATTGCCACAACATTACCACACCTAAATCACTACAAAATTACCTAACCTCTGTTACCACATAATTACCTCACCTGTAGAGTAACTGAGTAGGAACAATGGCAGACTTTGTCTTCTCCACATTGATCGTCGTCACAGATTGTTGATATCTCTTCGGGCTGAGTGAGAGCCGAGACGTGAGGAAACTGGACACACAATACAAAAGTTGCTTCATATGATCACAAACTGGACACACAATACAAAAGTTGCTTCATATGATCACAAACTGGACACACAATACAAAAGTTGCTTCATATGATCACAAACTGGACACACAATACAAAAGTTGCTTCATATGATCACAAACTTGACACACAAGAATTCGTAGGTTCAAACAAACGACAAGATTTGTCAAAGTATTTCCAAACCGCATAATTTAAATGTCAGATATAATATAGGGTGTTTTACATTATAAATAGATTGAACGCCCTGAATCCCAAATATTTTATTTTATAGCCACATGACAGATGTTAAGTAATAATAAGACTATTTTTATCAGACGCAAAGATATTCATACATTTATTATATTCATCACAGTTTAATGAAAAAAAAAGAAAAAAAAAAGAAAAAAAACACAAAGCTCTATGAAAAACTGGCATGGTATGAAGCAATAGAAGGTGTGTGTACTTATGTAGTGACAAGATGTTTGAACAGTTTCTGTCACAGCATTGTTACACCGACTAGTAACTTCTCATTTGGTTAAAGAACTTTTACTGCATTTTCATCATATGCTGCCACATAATCCTGCTGACCTACATCGTGCCATCTTTAAAAAGTTACCATAAACCTCCTTCCATTTATAGATGTCGTCTGCTGTGGTCCAGGAAAACCAAAGTTAAAGAAAAGGTCCTCAATCTCCACGCCACCACCCTCCCCAGGAACATCCTGGTCAGTTGTGGCATTAAGTTGACCGATGTGTATGCAATCGATGTTTTCATTTGTAGGGTAATGCGAGAATGGACAGTTGACAACCAGACATCTGTGAAGGAATCATTCTGTCAAACGACTGGCTACATAATCTTAAACAGATATAAAACAAAATTTAAATTGTACGTAAAGTACGGTACCCGTAGATGTTAATGAAAGATGAGTACATGACATCAGCAGCATCTTCCTAAACCATTAACCATATTTCTTTTATACTGATTTATTAACAAATTCAGAACACGGTACATTTCTATACGGTAAGGTCACGAAGGAACAAAAATATTTATTTTTGGAGAGAAAAAGGCACACTGAGTTGGTAAATATATTTCCGCTTTCATATCATTTGTGGTTGTCATGGTTTGGCTTTTTACACATGGATCGGTTGATGAGATGACAGGAACTATTAAGAGATTTTGGAACCAACCCAAATTGGTATAAGTAGGCGGCAACCACGGGCAAGCTACTCTATTGTACAAAAATTTGAACGTACCCCATACAACGCTATTGTAAGTTGTCTAACTTTTGATCATGCTCTCAAAATCCTCTTCTACTATAAAAAAAAAAAAAAAAAAGGTGACTGACGACGGATGCCCTTCAAATGAAGCATTGTAGCTTAAAATAGCCTCTGCCACGTGTGTCACATTCACTTCTAGAGTGACTGCCCTTACCCAGTAGTTTCTAACACTCTGATTGGTTGTAATCAAGAAGTCATAGCGTTCCCCTGGGTTGATGATAATGGACTCCACCTCAACGGGTTGCAGGTCGTAGCTTTATAAAACGTAATAGCAACAACAATCTTTCACCATAAACAATTTCAGTTTAGCTCGGATTTTTTCCTATCTTTTTTTAATTAACATGACATCTTTGATAGAATGTAAAATGAGGCTAAGCAGTGCACATGATACATGGTAGGCCCTGCTATGCAATCAAGGATTTAGCTTCCTAGCAATTATTATGCTGGTTTCATTTGTATGCATGTGTTTGTTGTTATTGCCTTAATTTTGCTTAGATAACATTTTTATTGAAATTTGAGCTACAAATATCTTGAAATAGGTGATTCGAGAATGAGTGTAAAATTTGAAAGATTAAAATGTATCGCGAGATTAAGCTGTGTACCAAACGTACAATCTCTAGAAAACAACAGGGTTTTTAAGTATCAAAAGTGGGTTATTTTGACTTTTCCCTCAGTTGTGATTGATGAAATATAAAATGGTTTCCCACCACCATTTATATTCCAAATCTATTTCAGCGTATATATCTAATAATATCATTGTTAAGTTAGTTAAAAACACCGATGTTATGCATTAATTTCTATTTTAAAATTTTAAAATATCCTTTCGTTCATGACGCGATTCCCGTCCGCCATCTTGACAATCCTTTCAAACTGATGCACTGAGAGGGTAGTCGCGTAAAGTTAGACAATTGACTGAAGGAGCCTTATTCTTTCATTGAACTGAAACGTCTTAATATATCTTCGCTTATTTTTACCCAATGTGGAATATTTTTAAAAAATATTTTTAAATTATCAGTCTCCTCTTATCTTTGCTGGTAATAATGTTATAATGATATCTCACTTTTGAAATACTTGCCTTGTTTTATTTTTAAAATAAATGTGACAAATTATAAAATTTCACTATTTAAAATATTTATGAATGCATTTTATAAATTAGCATAATTAATACGAATGTTGGTAAAATTGCTTGAAATTTTTATGTGTTGTAAAAATGCACACTATTGATGGAAATAATACAGAGATTAGATAAGGTCTCGATAATTATATTTTTGCTTCAACCTGTTTGTATTGATATATTTATATTTAAATGTAGTTAACACCATCTCTCATGTCAAAAGTAACAAAGTTAGTAGTTTTGAAAAGTTAAATAAGTATTCACGTCTTGTTGTGAATGGGAACGATTATTTGCTTAGCTATAATGACGGACACAGGATAAATGTTTCTTACCCATCAGATGCCACAAGTGTCAAGGGGTGATCATCAATCGACAATCTGAAAGGGTATAAGTTACCAGCACCTATCACATGGAACCTGTAGATAACAAAAATAAATTATGTTCAGAACTAATTTCTTAACAACCGGAATGTTGGAGAGCAGACCAGTCAATTCTGTTTCTGTCTCTACTTGAGGGCCCACGATTAATACTTTATTTGTCTAATTTCTTTTTGTTTCGTTTTTGTTCAAGCCCAGACAGAACTCCTTTCAAGCAAAATTACATTTCTCCTCGAAATGCCGAATGTACACTCCAGAGACTACACACTTCACACCACACACCTCACTCCACACACCACACAGTTAATCTGACCACATTTGGGTTCACCCAATGCGGGGTCGTGAATGGCAAAGAGCCAAATATTATTTTTTTATTTGTGAGAAATGACAAAGAGCTATCTATTAAATGTTGATTTGTGAGAAAGGACAAAGAGCCAAATATTAAATGCTGTTCTTGGAACTATCAGTATCAAAGAGTTACGTGAGAAAGATCAAAGAAACGGTTGCGGCTCGTGAACCGTAGGTTCGTGACCCCTGACCTAATGCCTTGAAGACTCTGACAACACAATGATTGATCTAATGCCTTAAGAATCTGACAACACAATGGGTGACCTAATGCCTTGAAGACTCTGACAACACAATGATTGATCTAATGCCTTAAGAATCTGACAACACAATGGGTGACCTAATTCCTTGAAGAATCTGACAACACAATGGTTGACCTAATGCCTTAAAGAATCTGACAACACAATCGGTGACCTAATGCCTTGAAGAATCTGACAACACAATGGTTGACCTAATGCCTTAAAGAATCTGACAGAACAATGGTTGATCTAATGCCTTGAAGAATCTGACAACACAATGATTGATCTCATGCCTTGAAGAATCTGACAACACAATGGGTGACCTAATGCCTTGAAGAATCTGACAACACAATGGGTGACCTAATGCCTTAAAGAATCTGACAACACAATGGTTGACCTAATGCCTTGAAGAATCTGACAACACAATGGGTGACCTAATGCCTTAAAGAATCTGACAACACAATGGGTGACCTAATGCCTTAAAGAATCTGACAACACAATGGGTGACCTAATGCCTTGAAGAATCTGACAACACAATGGGTGACCTAATGCCTTGAAGAATCTGACAACACAATGGGTGACCTAATGCCTTAAAGAATCTGACAACACAATGGGTGACCTAATGTCTTGAAGAATCTGACAACACAATGGGTAACCTAATGTCTTGAAGAATCTGACAACACAATGGGTGACCTAATGCCTTGAAGAATCTGACAACACAATGGGTGACCTAATGCCTTGAAGAATCTGACAACACAATGGGTGACCTAATGCCATGAAGAATCCGAAAACACAATGGTTGACCTCCTTGCCACAGTCAAATTATAAAAAAAACAACATAAACTCCACGACTTTCTAGACTGAACACAATTTATGTAATGTACGGAAAACAAATTTCCACTCATTTTGGATCAACAAAACAGCCCCCATCCCCCAACTTCCCCGGTTGAGACCCATTGTTACGTACCGTTATGGTTTTAGAACATTTAATCTATTTTAAGATGGCTCGTACAATGAACAATACATAACAAAGGACTGAAAACCAGCATGAAAAGGAATTTTTTATTATTTTCAATTCCCCTCAAAGATTGAGGCAAACTGTTCCATAATTTTGGCGCTATCGCTTCAAAAGAGCGCACTCCGTAAGACTTCTTTTTTGTGTTCATCCACACTGGGATTTTTCAGTAAGGACTGTGTTAAGGCCCGCAGGTTCTTTAAGGATGCATGTTTATAATCAGTTCTTTAAGATATTCCGGTGCTGAGCCCTCTATGCTGCTGTACGCCAGGGACAGAATGTTGTGCTTAATGCGCTCACTCACAGGAACCCAATGGAGATCTCGTAGAACTGGGGTGATGTGGTCAGATTTCTTTATCTCCGATACAATGCGTGCTGCAGTATTTTGTACCTTCTGGAGTCTCTGAATTTGGTTCAGAGGTAAACACCACAATCAACTGTTAAAGAGTGTAACAGCGCGTAATGTCAAAACAAATACAAAGGGGAGACAAGTGGCAGTCGCAAAAAATAGCTCTACGTTGAAGTGAAAAATAGGCCAAGACATAGGATATACTACAACACCTATATTCCCATATCTTTCGCCGGGCCAAGACATAGGATATACTACAACACCTATATTCCCATATCTTTCGCCGGCTCCCCGTGGATCCCTCGTGAGCTGTCCAGTAACTAAAAATTACACTACCGCTTACCTATAAGTTTGGTTAGACTGGACAAAGTACTTGAATAAAGGGGCCTGGTTATGAGTGCCGTTCGGGTAGTAGTAGCGTCCCCTGCCATTTATGAGGCCCGACTGAAACTGAAACATGCTGTTGAGGGGAGGAGAGGGGTGCTAATGTCAATCAATAGTATCAGCTGTTGTAATAAAATCAGCTGTTGTAATAATATCAACTTTTCTAAAAGAATCAGCTGTTGTAATAGTATCAGCTGTTGTAATAATATCATCTGTTGTAATAATATCATCTTTTGTAATAATGTCAGCTGTTGTAATAATACCAGCTGTTGTAATAATATCAACTGTTGTAATAATATTATCTGTTGTAACAGTATCAGCTGTTGTAATAGTATCAGCTGTTGCAATAGTATCAGCTGTTGTAACAATATCATCTGTTGTAATAATATCAGCTGTTGTAAAAAATATCAGCTGTTGTTATAGTATCAGCTGTTTAAATAATATCAGCTGTTGAAATAATAATTCAACGAGTAGTTCACATTTGAGGTTTGATTTACTCATTTGTTCATTGCAATCATTTAATTCCTGGAGCTGTTAGACTATAACTTATTTAAAAAATTATTTTGTTGCACATTTTCAATGTTGTATGTCCTTAATGCTGTGTATTGTCTGTGTTGAAAACATTGTGCATTATGTGTGACCTAAATACTAAGTAAATTGGTGCCTTCATCGTGGTGGATATCTATGCATTATAATTCTACCTGTTCCCTAAAATCTGTTCACACTGACTCCCTACTAAACTCTATTCATAGTGACTCCCTACTAAACTCTGTTCATAGTGACTCCCTACTAAACTCTGTTCATACTGACTCCCTACTAAACTCTATTCATACTGACTCCCTACTAACATATATTCATACTGACTCCCTACTAAACTTTGCGCATACTAATCTATATTAATTCCCTAATTAACGTTATACATATTGACTCCCTTCAAAAGTTTTATGATGGAAAAAAATAATACAACATATAATGGTCAATTGGATTTATTTTATGAGCCAACCCACCTGAATATGCCACCCTCCAAGGACGTAGCTGACCCACCTGAATATGCCACCTTCCAATGAAGTAGTTTCTTTAATTCTCATCCCATTAACGTAGTTTCCATTAAGCATTTTCTCATGAGATAGATTTGCATCAAAGTCGTGATTCCAGTCCTATGGAGGAGTCAATGGTTTCATGACAAAAAGACAAAACTGTAGACATTTTTTAAGACCAAAAACAAAAGCTTTTTATTTTAAAATCAGTGAAACAGTTTCCAATAAATTGTGCAAATAATAACCTGTTTATATGTTGACCAGCTGGTAACAGTACATCTTGTTGACCTGGTTGTAACGCTTTATTCCCTGTCCTACTTACAATTATGACGCTTTATGACCTATACCTGTAACATCATGATCAATGATTCCATATCAGGTTCCTTATCTCTGATGATAAAAGCCCCAACGAGACCCATCGACAACTGTGTCCCGACATGAGAATGGTACCAGAACGTCCCCTTCGGGTAGGCCTTGAACTTGTATGTGAACTCTTGGCCCGGAAGTATTGGACACTGAAAGACAACAAAAACAATTCTGTTTACGTCATTTTCGCAGTGCTGGTGAATTTGAGCAAATAAAATTAAAATTGATTTAAATCCCGTTACGACTCTAACCTAAAAGAAATATTTAATAATCACAACGGTATATATTGTTATTCAATGTTGTGTTTCCGTGAAGGCTGTCTCCAATAATGTAATAATCCTCGAGTAATGTAGCAAGCCTCTTGTAATGTAGCATGCTTCTAGTAATGTAGCAAGCCTCTAGTAATGTAGCATGCTTCTAGTAATGTAGCAAGCCTCTAGTAATGTAGCATGCTTCTAGTAATGTAGCAAGCCTCTTGTAATGTAGCATGCTTCTAGTAATGTAGCAAGCCTCTAGTAATGTAGCATGCTTCTAGTAATGTAGCAAGCCTCTAGTAATGTAGCATGCTTCTAGTAATGTAGCAAGCCTCTAGTAATGTAGCATGCTTCTAGTAATGTAGCAAGCCTCTTGTAATGTAGCATGCTTCTAGTAATGTAGCAAGCCTCTTGTAATGTAGCATGCTTCTAGTAATGTAGCAAGCCTCTAGTAATGTAGCATGCTTCTAGTAATGTAGCAAGCCTCTTGTAATGTAGCATGCTTCTAGTAATGTAGCAAGCCTCTAGTAATGTAGCATGCTTCTAGTAATGTAGCAAGCCTCTAGTAATGTAGCATGCTTCTAGTAATGTAGCAAGCCTCTAGTAATGTAGCATGCTTCTAGTAATGTAGCAAGCCTCTAGTAATGTAGCATGCTTCTAGTAATGTAGCAATCCTCTAGTAATGTAGCAAGGCTCTAGTAATGTAGCAATCCTCTAGTAATGTAGCAATTTTTCTTATGTCTCACTGTGCTCTTTTTGCTTTCCTCGTCACAAGAGTTTCTGAAATTGCAATGCGTCATTGTCATACCGCCTGTGTGATTCCATCTCCAGGTTTTATACCAGAGCTTGCCTTCTCTTAGACGGGTTGCCATCCAAGGTTATCGATAACCCATCTACCCGTGATGCTTGTGTTGTTTTTGTTGGTCTAGAGCCTTGGCTTTTGCTGCTGGGGATTGATCTCGTTACCACGAGCTTGGCTTTTGACTCTGTTCAGGCGGCGGTCCTGTACTGATCACCAGTACGTCAAAATAGTTGGTGACAAATCTCGACCGAAGCCCTCCTCCGAGTTGTACTGGGTATGTGATAGTGGTATTCGGGTGGTGTTTCATGTAAACACATTTTCAAAACATATTCCCCGATAGAGACAATAAGTTGCTTTCATATGCCATGTAAATTTTTTCATTTATGGCTACACTGGAGGAAGACCCAAGAAAGGTTTATGTCAGATAAACTTGCTCAGTTATATTCCAGGATGCCTAACAGTTTTAAGCCATGTATTTTCAGGTTATAAAACAAGTTAAATACCCTGCATTGTCAAGACAATCATGTTTTCTGTGTGATAAATTCTAATATATCTGACCTGTCTGCTTAAGTCATATCCATGCTAACTGTATGTTATATCTTAGTCTATGTTACTTCTGACAAAGCCAGCTTTATGTTAGATTTGCGATAATGTCACCCGTGTGATAAAGCACATCTTTATTACCTGTGTGATAAAGCACGTCTATATAACCTCTTCGATAAAGCACATCTTTATTACCTGTGTGATAAAGCCGACCCCATCCATCCATGGACTCCCTATCTGATGAAGACCGTGCCAATGAACTGTGACGGCTTCACTCAGCAGCATGTTCTTCACGTGCACAATGATATTCTGACCTTGAAACACCTGTCAGATAGAACGTTACCCAAAAGTTACAAGCTTATGTACGTATGACGTTGTCCCCACGCGAAAAGCTTTATTGGTGAGGCAGAATGTGTTATCCAACTACGTATTAAAGACTCCAATCCCGGCTTACGTTTTAACAACAATACTAATATTAAATGAAACAGGACGTCACAAACAATGTTACGAGGTAAAGTGGCATGAAATAATATAGTTACACAAATGTGTGAAGAAACACAAGGTTATAAACTGTGTAACGGAGTGAGTTGTGTTAATCTTTACATTTTATTTAAAACGTTTAATCACAAAGTCGACACTTTCCTAAAATCTCCAAACAGTAGAGTTAATGATATTGCACGTATGTTTGTGTTCGTTGTGTATGCGTGTATTTGTCGTGTGTGCGTTTGTGTGTACGTACGTGTTTTTTAAGTATAGTTATGCATTAAAAATTGTGTACATAACAAAGATTTTGAGAGCACAAGGGAACGTTAGGCGACACTCTGCATAGTGGTATTGGGAGATTCAAAGTTGGCAATAGCCAACTGGTTTAAGGAAACTCGGGCAACCAAAACGAGAACAAACTCAAAAGAATGGTGTTCTTTAAGCCTAAAATATTGAATGTGATTTGCACAACTTTTGAAGTAATCTTGTAACGTGTGAGATAACAAAGTCACACTAGAGTAACGGTACGTTTATGTCTGAGTTTGGTCAAGTTTGACCATAACCTGTGTTACTGACTACCTTCATTATAGTGTTACTGACTACCTTCATTATAGTGTTACTGACTACCTTCATTATAGTGTTACTGACTACCTTCATTATAGTGTTACTGACTACCTTCATTATAGTGTTACTTACTACCTTCATTATAGTGTTACTGACTACCTTCATTATAGTGTTACTTACTACCTTCATTATAGTGTTACTGACTACCTTCATTATAGTGTTACTGACTACCTTCATTATAGTGTTACTGACTACCTTCATTATAGTGTTACTTACTACCTTCATTATAGTGTTACTGACTACCTTCATTATAGTGTTACTTACTACCTTCATTATAGTGTTACTTACTACCTTCATTATAGTGTTACTGACTACCTTCATTATAGTGTTACTTACTACCTTCATTATAGTGTTACTTACTACCTTCATTATAGTGTTACTTACTACCTTCATTATAGTGTTACTTACTACCTTCATTATAGTGTTACTTACTACCTTCATTATAGTGTTACTTACTACCTTCATTATAGTGTTACTTACTACCTTCATTATAGTGTTACTGACTACCTTCATTATAATAGCTTGAAAATGGTCTAACCGTATCATAAAATAGGACTCCATTCTAATCTTAAAATGGAATTGATTCACTAAAAGATCTATCAAAAACAGTTCACCCGTTATGTCAGTTTATCATCTGATGTTGTGTTATCTTAGACGGTAACATGCAACGCAACGACAAGTTTTCTTTCCATTGCAAAAAGCATTCAAGGTCAAGGTCAACCGCTGGCGATAAATTATCGTTTTAAAACGGTAGTACAATAAACTAGTCGCAGATGATTACCAATAAGTGGTCGTTAAAAAGTTATGGTGGGGTACAATAACGATAAAAATGTATCTGCGTACCTAATAAATTGCTATTATTATATCATGCAGTCCTATTCTGGCTTATCATCTGTGTGCCCAATAAATTTTCATCATTATGTAATGCAATCATAATTAGACTTTGTTATTTTTGTATCCAATCAATTACCAAATTTATATCATGAAAATCTGGCATTGTTATCTTCTGGATTTATAAATAAAATAAATATGTTGCTAGTAATATCAGCCTTCTGTTTTGCCCCATGTGGTGCATAAAATCTCTCTCTCTCTCTCTCTCTCTCTCGCCGTCTCTGTCTCTCTATCTCTTCCCCCCTCTCTCTGTCGTATCACTATTTCTAAGTTATTCCTTCGCTGACGACTTGCTTAATAGACAATTTATCAATGTGTTCTTGGGCCTTGCACACCTTGCCTCTTAAGTGTTCCACTTCAGTTCCTGCCTGGCTATGCTTGAAGGTATTTCCTGTATGTGTAGCTCCGTTTATGTCTCATTCAATTCACTGCATGCAAGGCTCCCCTTTTCATAAAATTCTTACATTTGAAAGAAAAAAAATCATTTGAAAACTTTGCCCTTGATGAACTTTAAAAGATATTCACACACTTCGAGATCTCGGAGAATATAAATCGAATAGTTTTAAATAAATTGTATCATTATAGACAACGATGAAAATGTAGAGTTATCTGTGATAATATCTGGCGTGCAGCAGATAAGTCTTCACCCCCCCCCCCCACACCTGTTCTATTTTCTTTTACACATACCACTGGATAGATGATGACATTTCAAATAATGTATTAAATTTCTTTGAGAAAATCCCTACTTAAAGTGGCTAACTTAATTGTGTAAGTGATAGAAGTGGCCAAACTTTATTGTGATAGTGATAGAAGTGACCAAACTTTATTGTGTAAGTGATAGAAGTGGCTAAACTTTATTGTGTAAGTGATATGTGACCAACTTTATTGTGTTAGTGATAGAAGTAGCCAAATTTTATTGTGTAAGTGATAGAAGTGGCCAACTTTATTGTCTACGTAATATAAGTGGCCAAACTTTAATGTGTATTGTGTACATGTACATAAATGTGTAGATAAATGGACGGTTAAAACTGGGGTTATAAAATGATGATAGAATTGTAGGACACACACACACACATACACACACACACACACACATATTGCTTGATCAGATTAAAACAAAGAAATTGAAAGTCATCAACGGGTTGAACGGGTGACCGCTGTTCTGAGCAGGGCAGGTGAGCTAAAAGATCAAGGGTTCTCGTGACTTACCTCCAGTGTCGGACCTGGCATTGATCCGTTCACAGCAATGACCAATCTGGAATTTTGCCATCCGTCGGCAGTGATGACTTGTTCTATGGGAACCTCTTGACTTGTTCTGTTTTCATCCGCCACTGAGTAAAGTTTCCCATCCTTTGGGAACAAACCCATTCTGTTTGTGTTCATTGTCAGGCGGTAGTCGATTTCCAGCCAAAACTCACAAGTATCGTGTCCCTGCAAACATTGCGTCATGACAAGGGGATTGTTGTACACGAGGCTCATCAACACAATCAGGAATCGGTACCTGAAAGGGAAAGGTAAAGAAGATACATTATATTTTCTTAATTAATAAAATTATTATCAGAACCCATTCATTCATGCCCAGCCATCAAATAATTAACATGTCAATATCATTTTCATTGAATAACATTTATCTTTAATGTTTTAAACAGTGCTAAAATCGATTTTTTTTTCTAAAATATAATTT
Organism: Lymnaea stagnalis; assembly: GCA_964033795.1. Classification (NCBI taxonomy): domain Eukaryota; kingdom Metazoa; phylum Mollusca; class Gastropoda; family Lymnaeidae; genus Lymnaea; species Lymnaea stagnalis. Next base: position 57,505 of record CAXITT010000012.1, read on the forward strand.
TAAAATAAATATTTATGTTTGCATAAGCGTCGTAGAAAGGTTAATTGTTGCCCGTGGCGGGCCAAGATTTTTGCCGCCCTCTTCCACGAAAAAAAAACTCACAGATAAAAACGTTGCACCCTGCACACACACACACGTTTGTTTCCTGCGCCACTGTTTTCTAGGTTTGTTCAAACCGTTGATACAATTATGTATGGTCAGCTGACTTCGCTTCTCTAATTTGTTCTCTATCTCAATATTTGAATAGCCTGTTGGTAAAGTTGCTATTACCATAGAGTATGGTCGATTTGCAAGGATTTTTTAAACTATAAAATTCCCTTTAGAGTTTTTAGATCTTTATATTTGATTTAGCGTCTTAGAAAAGAAGTTTATGACCACTTTCCAGAAATCAGAAAAAAAAAAGGATTTCAACCTGGATGATTTTTTTTTCATCTGTTAAGGAACAAATTATAAAACTTACGTCATTTTCATTTTTGGTTGCAGTCTCGTCCCCTCTGGACATGTGGCTACCGTTTGTGAGCCTGGGATGACAAGATGATCTAAATATAACCACTAGTTTACAGTAAACTGGATTGGGAAGCCTCGATGAATCCTGTACAAAATACCAACACAAATGCTCGTTATTCTCTTTTTCTAAATGAACAAAGAAAATTTTCATCAAATTTTATTCAACTCTTTTGATTTTCATGTAGCACTAATTTAAATGTTTTCGCAAGGAAAACATTTATCAAACAACAGACAAAATTATCTTCAAATGAAAAGGTAACATTTCGAGTTCATTATAGAATTCAAATATTTCTCACATTTTATAGCGCAGACCCTTCATTTGTTTCTATGACCAGTTGTTATGGCCAACCCCCACCTATGACCAGTTGTTATGGCCAACCCCCACCTATGACCAGTTGTTATGGCCAACCCCCACCTATGACCAGTTGTTATGGCCAACCCCCACTTGTAGAACTTTGATAACCTTTTGGTTCAGCGCGGACTTGTATCGTAGAGTTGTCTCTCCTGTTGTTGTGTCTAAGTCGTCACCAATTGACTTGGTGCAAGACCCTACCATTCCCTCCCCATCTCCCTTGATTGGGAAAGTTTCCACTATCTTCAGATGGTTCTACGTGGTTGTACGCTCTGACGTTTGAATTTCTAGACTTTCTATTATAGAAAGTTCTGACTCACTGACTGAAAATAAAACGGTCGGCCATGACCGGTAGAGCTACGAAAGGTACAAGAGCTTGCAATAATTACACGTTTTTCCTTGTCTATGGAGATTAATATCGTTTCCATTTATTTTAATTTACGTGTCAGAGCTGTAAGTTATTAGAGTTTCATATCCATGTATTTTAATCTGGGCTTTTCTATCCAGCTTGTTAGTACCAAGGAATTGATTATTGTTAGCAGTAGCTTTGGTATATTTTAAAAAAAAAGTATTATTATTATTTTGTGTGTATTGTATGTTCAGTCCTCTGAGGCATTGTGTTCATCTAACGAGCCAAATCTTAAAACAGGTTAAATTTGTTAAATCTTTTAACGGGACCAGTTTTGCGTCATGCCTGTCAAGTTTTGCGTCATGCCTGTCAAGTTTTGCGTCATGCCTGTCAATTTTTGCGTCATGCCTGTCAAGTGTTGCGTCATGCCTGTCAAGTGTTGCGTCATGCCTGTCAAGTGTTGCGTCATGCCTGTCAAGTGTTGCGTCATGCCTGTCAAGTGTTGCGTCATGCATGTCAAGTGTTGCGTCATGCCTGTCAAGTGTTGCGTCATGCCTGTCAAGTGTTGCGTCATGCCTGTCAAGTGTTGCGTCATGCCTGTCAAGTGTTGCGTCATGCCTGTCAAGTGTTGCGTCATGCCTGTCCAGTGTTGCGTCATGCCTGTCCAGTGTTGCGTCATGCCTGTCAGTTTTCTTTTGACACGGGTTTTAATCTTGAAATGGCTGGTCCCGACGCTGACTGTCTGTAACTTTGTTTGACAAGCTACCTCAAAATCGTACACTACGGTATCTTAATAGAAAATAAATCAACATTACAATATGTCCAATGAATACAACAACTCCTTGCATCGCAGTGCCTTGTCGGATCGGGTTAAGCAGGCGTCAAAAAAGTGAGTTACCAAAAGTAGATGAACGACTCGCATAATACAATCTGCGGTGACGTTGTTTGGCAGACATGCATTGAATTTGCTAATGATATTAATTTATATTGAGTGGATTGCACAGATCACATGATCATAGCCGATCACTGGTAAAAATGAAGTTACTGGTGACATTTTAACGTGTTTCAAACTCAAACTCAGGTCAGCATGAAACAAAGTGTATTGCATTGAGAATTAATGGACAATTAATGACATCATTTGTCAAAAATCTTTCAGGTAACTTGAGGGTAACTTGAGTTGAGGGTAACTTGAGGATGCTCTTTATAGCAAAAGGTTGTGTTAAAAAATAAATAAATCAGCATCAATGTCAATTAGGCCTATTTCCGCTAATATATATTTTAGTCTGAAAACTACCACAAACTGTAAATGGGTGAAAGAAAGCGAGGAACTTGATATGGTATTCTCTGGCACTGGATGAGTCTACTGATCTCTCACAACTTCTCATGTTTATTTATGGTGTCGATTTGGACTTTAAGATAACGGAAGAGTTGAAGCCCGTTTGCACCATGCATGGAACAACTTATGTCTGTGGACAAACATTTTCAAAAATAAAGTATGTGAAGTCAACACATCGAACGAGAGAGATTGATGAACATTTGAAAACAATTCTTTTGATTGAATGCAGCAATTCCTAACTAAACATTGATAATATCTTGAGAGCCAAACGTCAATTTCACAAATCTCACGAACCCCTTTCGCTGCTTAGTTTTTGAGATTCGAATATGTGCGCACTAGGTCTGATGTCATTATCTTTTTGCTAACGTCGCCTTCTTTGTTGGTTGCCTTTGTTTGTTTTGTTGTTGTTTTTTGCATTTCACGACACTCACCCATGTTTAGCATGGAATACTAAACTTAGTTGTTTGCCTCTATCTCCAGAGCTTTCGTTCTGGCTTGCCAGTATTGTACAGAATTATTATTTGGCCCGCGCTCGGCATTTTTTCCATCAACCGGTTCGCCGTGACAAACGTTTGGTGACCCCTGCACCAATCAAAGTCCAAATCCATCAGTGTAGGCCACATGAAATCTATATCAAATGTTTAAATCTATTTCAAATGTTTAAATCTATAGCAAATGTTCAAATCTATATCAAATGTTTAAATCTATAGCAAATTTTCAAATCTATAGCAAATGTTTAAATCTATAGCAAATGTTTAAATCTATAGCAAATGTTTAAATCTATAGCAAATGTTTAAATCTATTTCAAATGTTTAAATCTTCATCAAATGTTTAAATCTATATCAAATATTTAAATCTATAGCAAATGTTTAAATCTATAGCAAATGTTTTAATCTATAGCAAATGTTTAAATCTATAGCAAATGGTTAAATCTATAGCAAATGTTTAAATCTATATCAAATGTTTAAATCTATAGCAAATGTTTAAATCTATTTCAAATGTTTAAATCTATTTCAAATGTTTAAATCTTTAGCAAAAGTTTAAATCTATATCAAATGTTTAAATCTATAGCAAATGTTTAAATCTATAGCAAATGTTTAAATCTATATCAAATGTTTAAATCTATTGCAAATGTTTAAATCTATTTCAAATGTTTAAATCTATAGCAAATGTTTAAATCTAAAGCAAATGTTTAAATCTATTTCAAATCTTTAAATCTATAGCAAATGTTCAAATCTATAGCAAATGTTTAAATCTGTATCAAATGTTTAAATCTATATCAAATGTTTAAATCTATATCAAATGTTTAAATCTATATCAAATGTTTAAATCTATTGCAAATGTTTAAATCTATTTCAAATGTTTAAATCTATAGCAAATGTTTAAATCTAAAGCAAATGTTTAAATCTATTTCAAATCTTTAAATCTATAGCAAATGTTCAAATCTATAGCAAATGTTTAAATCTATATCAAATGTTTCAATCTATATCAAATGTTTAAATCTATATCAAATGTTTAAATCTATAGCAAATGTTTAAATCTATAGCAAATGTTTTAATCTATTTCACATGTTTAAATCTATAGCAAATGTTTAAATCTATTTCAAATGTTTAAATCTATAGCAAATGTTCAAATCTAAAGCAAATGTTTAAATCTATATCAAATGTTTAAATCTATTTCAAATGTTTAAATCTATAGCAAATGTTTAAATCTATAGCAAATGTTCAAATCTATATCAAATGTTTAAATCTATAGCAAATGTTTAAATCTATATCAAATGTTTAAATCTATTTCAAATGTTTAAATCTATATCAAATGTTTAAATCTATAGCAAATGTTTCAATCTATATCAAATTTTTAAATCTATTTCAAATGTTTAAATCTATAGCAAATGTTCAAATCTATATCAAATGGTTAAATCTATAGCAAATGTTTAAATCTATTTCAAATGTTTAAATCTATATCAAATGTTTAAATCTATAGCAAATGTTTAAATCTATAGCAAATGTTTAAATCTATATCAAATGTTTAAATCTAGATCAAATGTTTAAATCTATTTCAAATATTTAAATCTATAGCACATTATGTTTAAATCTATAGCAAATGTTTAAATCTATAGCAAATGTTTAAATCTATAGCAAATGTTTAAATCTATATCAAATGTTTAAATCTATAGCAAATGTTTAAATCTATAGCAAATCTTTAAATCTATATCAAACGTTTAAATCTATAGCAAATGTTTAAATCTATTTCAAATGTTTAAATCTATAGCAAATGTTTAAATCTATAGCAAATGTTTAAATCTATTTCAAATCTTTAAATCTATAGCAAATGTTTCAATCTATATCAAATTTTTAAATCTATTTCAAATGTTTAAATCTATAGCAAATGTTCAAATCTATAGCAAATGTTTAAATCTATAGCAAATCTTTAAATCTATATCAAATGTTTAAATCTATTTCAAATTTTTAAATCTATAGCAAATGTTTAAATCTATTTCAAATGTTTAAATCTATAGCAAATGTTCAAATCTATAGCAAATGTTTAAATCTATAGCAAATGTTTAAATCTATTTCAAATGTTCAAATCTAAAGCAAATGTTCAAATCTATAGCAAATATTCAAATCTATATCAAATGTTTAAATCTATTTCAAATGTTTAAATCTATAGCAAATGTTCAAATCTAAAGCAAATGTTTAAATCTATAGCAAATGTTTAAATCTATTTCAAATGTTTAAATCTATAGCAAATGTTTAAATCTATATCAAATGTTTAAATCTATATCAAATGTTTAAATCTATAGCAAATGTTTAAATCTATTTCAAATTTTTAAATCTATAGCAAATGTTTAAATCTATTTCAAATGTTTAAATCTATAGCAAATGTTCAAATCTATAGCAAATGTTTAAATCTATAGCAAATGTTTAAATCTATTTCAAATGTTCAAATCTAAAGCAAATGTTTAAATCTATTGCAAATGTTTAAATCTATAGCAAATGTTCAAATCTATAGCAAATGTTTAAATCTATAGCAAATGTTTAAATCTATAGCAAATGTTTAAATCTATAGCAAATGTTTAAATCTATAGCAAATGTTTAAATCTATTTCAAATGTTTAAATCTATAGCAAATGTTTAAATCTATATCAAATGTTTAAATCTATAGCAAATGTTTAAATCTATTTCAAATGTTCAAATCAATAGCAAATGTTCAAATCTATATCAAATGTTTAAATCTATATCAAATGTTTAAATCTAAAGCAAATGTTTAAACCTATAGCAAATGTTTAAATCTATAGCAAATGTTTAAATCTATTTCAAATGTTTAAATCTATAGCAAATGTTCAAATCTATAGCAAATGTTCAAATCTATATCAAATGTTTAAATCTATATCAAATGTTTAAATCTATTTCAAATGTTTAAATCTATTTCAAATGTTTAAATCTATAGCAAATGTTCAAATCTATATCAAATGTTCAAATGTATATCAAATGTTTAAATCTATATCAAATGTTTAAATCTATTTCAAATGTTTAAATCTATTTCAAATGTTTAAATCTATATCAAATGTTTAAATCTATTTCAAATGTTTAAATCTTTAGCAAATGTTTAAATCTATATAAACTATTTTCGGTAATGAGATTACAACTGACTTAAGAGAATCCCTTCGAGGAACTAAAGGATTGATATATATGGGAAACTTTTACATCGGCTACAAAAACTTAGTCACATAGTGGTAAGTGGTGGCTCGGAGGTAACAAGTAAAATATCACGCTAATCATTGTCTCGTCTAAACCAAGAGAAAATAGTCGGGAAATAGAGTAGATTTTGTTTGGAGGTCACCAAGGAGAATAACGCCATTTGTTTGGAGGTCACCAAGGAGAATAACGCCATTTGTTTGGAGGTCACCAAGGAGAATAACGCCATTTGTTTGGAGGTCACCAAGGAGAATAACGCCATTTGTTCCAAAGTATATGTTTGTTGAAGATATTAAATGTATTTTCATTGAAGATGACTTTCTGTCTGACGTCATTGTCACACTGTTCTTTAATCTCATCAAGAAAAGTGACTATTCTGACACGGTACTTTCTTGCTCACTGTCTCACTGTCTCACTGTCTCACTGTCTCACTGTCTCTGCTGACACTGAATGAAATGTATTGCCTGGTCCAAATGAAAAGATGTTCGTCTCCTAGTTCTTGGCCAAGTGTGGCAAAGTCTTTATGGAGATTGCTCAACTCGCCTATGCTCAATTAATAAAGATCAGCTCCAACCTAACCCCCTACAATAACGGCCTGTCTTATTGTATAGTCGTCGGAATCACATCTCTCTTTTAGGTAATTTAATTTTAACGCAATCCGTTTGTAAAGCACTCATAAAGATGTCATTAGGCTGATACATATTTTTTTAAATTTTGAATTATTATAAAATTTTTCACATTTGAAAAATGTTAATAAGTCTGATTTTCACTTAGGAAATATTTCTATATTGAAGAAAGCTCATGAAAAGGAATTCCATTTTCCCCTAATTTTAATCTTAAGAATTTACACATAGATAAAACATTACCCCACTGCTTGTCAAAGTCTAGATCAGATGTACCCTGCAGGTCTACACATAGTGACACCTGAAAAAACAGGCAGTTAGTGGATAGCCAAGTCTTGCAGGGCTTGGAATCAGTGGCGTAGCTAAGGTTAGTGCTGCCTGGGGCGGGCCATGATCTTTGCCGACACTTTCCTCTAAAAAAGTTCAGAAATTGGCCGAAAATTCCACCCTCCATTAAAAGAAAAGTTTTCCCCCAGGAGCACCATTCTTCACCCTCCTTTCTAAGACACTGCATGGAGTATTTTCTCGCTGTTAACAGGAGAACAAAAAGATTATTCGACAATAATGATTTCTGATGACCACAACCAATTGTGACGTATCTAAACAGTTTTTGCACAAATTTAAGATTAAAACTTAAACTTAAAATTAATTTTCAATTCAGTTAGAACGGCCGGGGTCCTTGGGAAGATGTCCCACAGTTAGAACGGCCGGGGTCCTTGGGAAGATGTCCCACGCTGCACCCCTGAATTGTCCCCAGGGAAGACAAAGTCGCCTTAAGAATTGACATTGAATTTTCTGGAAACTGAATAGCTGATTCATTTTCCTGGGAAAACTAGTGATGCGTGACACACTATGGAACTAGTTTTTTGTCAAGTGTGCAGTCGGGCATTTCTAATCTGATAGAAATAGCCCGGTAAGGAATGGGAATGATTGATGTATTTAAACAAACAGAGCTACGTCATCGAAAGCAGCTAGTTATTTTCCACCATAACTTCATTCATTTAGTGACCACCAACTAAAAACTAATTTAAAAACTGCCTATTGCCGCCATTAAGTCCATTTCTCAGGCCTACCAATAAATGGTTAAAGCAACGTCTTGAAACTCTCGAATGGACGCCTGGGCGATCTTCACATTTATATTTAATATAAATCAAGAATTAAATACATCAATAAATCAAGAATTCAATACATCAATAATTAAAGGTCTTAAAGTGTTAGATTAACTGTTAAATCATGACTTACATCAGCGAAGATGACCAATTGAAATAAAACTGCTGTAAATTAAAGTCCTATGTTGAACACTGACCCAAATGATCAACTTCCCACATTCCAATAACCAACGCATTGAGCATTTTCCCAGTAAGGCTTGAACTGCGTACAAGGCTACGTGCAGATGCGTTGTTGTTGTTTTACGCAAGCCAATGGAAGACAGTTAAATGGGGGAATACCCCCACGTGGTATCCAATTCACGCGGTTCACGCATGTCTTTTGTCCCCAAAGACCAGTAACAGTTACGTTCTTATAACGTTGATACAACCAGGAATGGAACACAACCTCTACCCCGCCCCATTCTCAGTTGGTGCAAATCCAAAGAACAGAAATGTGGGCGTCAAAAATAAAAAGTGGGGCATTCTTAAATCAAATAAATGTAATTGATAATTTTAAAGCTTTTCAAATAAGGGATCTTGATAATTTCAAAGCTTTTCAAATAGTCGATCTTGATAATTTCAAAGCTTTTCAAATAGGTGATGTTGATAATTTCAAAGCTTTTCAAATAGGTGATCTTGATCATTTCAAAGCTTTTCAAATAGGGAATCTTGATAGTTTCAAAGCTTTTCAAATAGGGGGATCTTGATAATTTCAAAGCCTTTCAAATAGGTGATCTCGATAATCTAAAAGCTTTTCAAATAGGATATATTGATCATTTCAAAGCTTTTCAAATAGTTTTTCTTGGTAATTTCAAAATTGTTCTCTTTCATATAAACATCACGGTGTCCCATCATCACGTTTAACTTCTGCCTACAACAGGGTAACTAAAAACCTGGTGCTAGTTTGTCATTCACAAAGTTGATACAAAGTTGATACAAGCTGAAATGGCTCAAACCAGTCAAGCGTTTCTCTGACGTCCCTATTACTGTCATTTATGGTAGTGTAGATGGCTGACTACTAGCTGCACCTTAATATCGAATAACCAGGACTGGGTTCATGAACATGTCTGCAGTGTTCAATATCATGGCTCACTCTAACTTTCATTTTTGTGAATAGAACAGTATCTAAGCGCTTCCACCCCACCCGCATATCAGCTAAAAAAATTGCTGCTAATACGTAGATCAAGTAAGGACACTGTAGTTCAGTGGTTCTCAACCTTTCTAATGCTGCGACCCTTTATACAGTTCCTCATGTTGTGGCGACCCCCAACCATAAAATTATTTTCGTTGCTACTTCATAACTGTAATTTTTGCTTCTGTTATGAATCTTAATGTAAATATATGATATGCAGGATTCATTTTCATTTATACAAATTGAACATATTATAATTAAGGCATATAGATTAATAAAAAAAACAAGATATTGTGAAATATTAATTTCTGATTAGAAATAAATGAAATTTTGTCTTGAAGCATGGTGTAGTATAGGTAACAGTTATAATATAACAACAGTAGATTACTTTGCTACATTTTGCGACAGTATGCGTAAAAAGCCAACGTCAGTGTGAAGGTTTTAGATTGTCTCTTTCTTACCAGATCAGAAATGCTCGGGACAGTCTTTGCAAGAGCGCAACGAAGATGATCTTCCCCAACAAGTCTACTTCTATCTTTAGACTTCATGACCGACAAGCTGGAAAACCCTGTTTCTCAAAGATATGTTGCCGTAAAGGAAGAGGAAAGCGCAACTCTCAGACAGAAAGGAAAGGGTATGACTGCAAACACTTGATCCAGAATTTTGTAACTGGCATTGTAGAGAAATCATTTCTCGCTGTATCGCTGTCAATAAGTTCAATGAACTCCTCTTGTGTTGACTCAGAACATCTTAAACTTTGAATGTGAATAGACTTCTGGCACTGCAAAGGGGGTGTGAGGTAGATTTGGAAAGTACGATGAAATTTCGTCTGTAAGCACGTAGAAGTTTTACTTCACAGAATTGATCATCGTTATCCCTCTGTCTAGTTCAATGTCATGAAACCAGATAAGATAGGCAACGAATAAATTTTATTTTCATCTAATTTTTTTTTTTTTTTTTTTTTGCCAAAGCTGAAATTAAAATTTAAATGATAGCATCTTTTTAGGCAAATTGAGGGAAGCTGCATTTGGTCCTTGCAGTGATAATTTAACTCATTTAAGATGGCAAAGATGTCAAGTAAGCTATTTTCTGAAGTACACTTTTATCACCAAAAAGAGCTTTGAACAACTTTCTGATTAAAAAAAGTTTTGAATTCGAAAGTTTGAAAAAGTTTTAAAACTGTTCCTTTCAACAACCATCTCATTTCGGTGTGAAATAGAAGAGCATTGTTCGACGCATCAACTTGTTACACAGTCGACAGTTTAAAGAGTTCGCCTTTACAAAATTGACAGAACTTATGACGCTTTTCGTTACTTCTTGTAACTCTCTTGGCAGCGTCTTCGTTGCTAATATTTGCCAATTAACCAATCAGTAAGTTCCGATGACTTTTGGTGACTCATTCAGAAACAAACATTGAAATCCAAATCGACATCCTAGCATAGCTGGAGCACCATCTGTGCAAACACAACAGCACCTTTCCCAAGAGATCTTATGGTAGACATCCTAGCATAGCTAGAGCACCATCTGTGATATCCTAGCATAGCTAGAGCACCATCTGTGATATCCTAGCATAGCTAGAGCACCATCTGTGCAAACACAACAACACCTTTCCCAAGAGATCTTATGATCTTTCAGAAATAAACCAACTGGGTCAAATACATCACGTGCAGTAGTTGTCGTTTCAAGAGGTTAGCAAAAAGAAACTCATCTTAAAGTCGCAATCATAAATATACCTCACGTAAACTAGTAACTTTGAACAGTTTGCAACGTCTGTAGATTCATCAAGCTGGATACTAAATGTTGGAAGTGGGGCAGATTTCATTTCCTGGATTACCTGATCAAGAATATCAACAGTCATGTCATCTGCTCCTCTGTGGACAGTGTCGTTAAATAAGGAAATTGCACTCAGTTTCGTAACAAATTCGTCTCCAATCATAATCAAAATTTCTGACTTTCCTGTTTTTTTTAGCCGGACCAAATCTATCGATTTCTAAGACCATCGGAATCGAAAATGTGTGTTTTCCAATGGTCTTAGGCGACCCCTATGAAAGGGTCGCGCGACCTCCAAGGGGGTTCAGAACCGCTGCTGTAGTTAATCATTTAAACTGATATTAATCATATACACTTATATTAATCATTTACATGATAATAATAATTTACAATGACATTAATCATTTTCAAAGGCTTTTACGGATAACCATTAACAATTTGTACGTTTTAGGAAAACATAAATCCACTTCATGACACAAAGACCACCACAGCCACCACCACAGCAAACACAACAACCTCCACAACCACCAACACAGCAGCCACCACATCCGCCACCACAGCAAACCACCAGAACAACAAACACAGCCACAACCACCACAGCAACCACCAAAACCATTAACACAATTGTTCTGTTTCTTTATTATGGCTATCACAGATAGATATGTCTGGTCATTTGAAAAGATGAGACATATTTAAGAACACAATTTCAAAGTCAGTTTTTGCTCCCCCCCCCCCCCCCCCCCCCCCCCNTCCATTGATAGAATCGTAATCTGTAAACATCAACTCGACGTAAGTTCGTTCTTTCCTATATACTGACTAGGATTCCATTGATAGAATCGTAATCTGTAAACATCAACTCGACGTAAGTTCGTTCTTTCCTATATACTGACTAGGATTCCATTGATAGAATCGTAATCTGTAAACATCAACTCGACGTAAGTTCGTTCTTTCCTATATACTGACTAGGATTCCATTGATAGAATCGTAATCTGTAAACATCAACTCGACGTAAGTTCGTTCTTTCCTATATACTGACTAGGATTCCATTGATAGAATCGTAATCTGTAAACATCAACTCGACGTAAGTTCGTTCTTTCCTATATACTGACGTACCAAAAAGTTTTTCCAGTGTCAAAAACTAAAACAAACTAAAACAAAAAAACTTTTAGCTAGAAAGGTTTATACATTTTTTTGGTTATCAAAACTGGTCATTTTTAGAAATCGTATGTGAACGCCATAAGAATGTGAAGACGACATGAGGTGTTTACAAAACAAGAGATATATTTCTTCATGTGTTGTTATATCTGCGGGATATCGTATTAAAATAAAGTATGAAATTACCAATATTCGGAGGATTGCATTTTTAATTTGGATTTTCAAACTACTTTAATTTTTATCGGATCAATTTCAAATTGCCACTTAGATATACTTAAAAGTTTGTTTCAAAAACAACTCCACATAACTTCATTTAAAAGGATTTTTTTTTCTTCTTAAACTAGTTCCAAAAAATATATATATAGAATTGGCATGACAATCGTATTGCGAGTTCACAAAAATCTTTTTTGAAATTATTTTGTTACCTTTCTGCTAGATTCTTATCCGAAACAAAATATATTTTTTTTTTTTTTTTTCAAATCAGTGTGAATAGGGGGCGCAGTTTGTTTATTATCATGATGTTAAAAAGAAAAAAAAAACGGTTGGGAGTTATAGGGAGTTATAAATATACGCTCGGTATTTTTTTTAAAACGTCTGTAACTCGGGAACTTTTGTTACAAACGTAGCACATTAAAAAAAAACACTAACACTTTCGAAAAAATAACTGATGAAATGTGCGTCATTTGTATACGCCCGTTAAATTCTTAATTTAAAACATGCACTTAATCTCAATACAGTTTTATTAAAATTTTTAAACTTGTAAAGTTGCAAAAAAATACTTGAATAAAATGAACGATGTCTGCGAACAACGAAAAGTAAGTCATCGGCTTATAATCTGGAGCGGCCAGTACGATATTTATATCGAATACTGTAAGCCTCTAACAAGATTGGCCTTAAATATGCGGATCATCAAATATATCAAGCGTAGCGATCCAATATTTCATAGACTCCACTATTTGTAATCGGTAAAGGGCACCTTATACTATTCTTTTTAAAACTGTTTAAAAATGAAAATTTAGTTATTTTTAATAAAATAATATTTTCGCTTTATTTTTGTACTAACTTAATTAAGAAAACATAAAAGGATATGAGTTGTAGGGCTATACATGGAGGTGAACTCACAAACCCATTTATGATAGAATCTGGAGTTCGACAGGGATGCCTGCTCCCACCATTCCTCTTTCTGTTATCCATTGACTGGATGATGAGAGAAACAACACGGGATGGGAAAAATGGAATCCAGTGGACACCTTTCAGACAGTTGGAGGATTGGGATTGTGCAGACGACATTGCACTTTAATCATATAGACATAAACAAATGCAGGAGAAAACAACAAAACTTGACTCTGTATCGCAGCAAGTTGGACTTGGCATAAATAAAGGGAACACCAAGACCTTAAGAATAAATGCAGTGGATGATGGAGTCATTGGAATTAACCCGAGAGGAGCGTCTCTTGAGGAAGTTAAGATTTGTACATACCAGGGAAGCATCATAAATAAAAATGGTGGCACAGATGAGGACATAAAGTCTAGGGTCCAAAGGGCCAGAGGGGCATTCAGTGCCCTGCGAAACATCTGGAACTTAAGCGAAATACTGACCAAAAAAAAGTTTAAAAATTTCAAGTCAAATGTCAAGGCACTTCTTCTGTAAATCTGTGAAACTTAGAGAATAACAAAAAACAAACATTAAAACACTTCAGGTTTTTATAAAATAGATGCTTACGAAGGATCCTCAAAATAAGATGGTTTGACAAAATGTGTAACACTGTCCTTTGGGAGATAACATCAAGTGTTCTGGTGGAAACGGAGATAAAAATGAGAAACTGGAGATGGATAGGGCACACATTAAGGAAACCAAACACTAACATCACAAGACAGGCCCTGAACTGTAATCCTCAAGGTGACAGGAAAAGAGGAAGACCAAGAGCCACATGGAAGAGGAGAGTAGAGACAGTGGGGAAGAGAATGAAGAAAAGTTGGGCTGAACTAGCAAAGATAGACTGGGACAGATGGAAAAGTATTGTCAATAGACTATACTCCACTGGGGGTGAGAACGGCTAAGAAGAAGAAGAAGAATATTTTTGTACACATTTTACTCTGCCCCCGGAGAGATGCCTGAAAGAAACACTGCATACATTCAACTAACGCACTTTACACACTGCATACATTCAACTAACGCACTTTACACACTGCATACATTCAACTAACGCACTTTACACACTGCATACATTCAACTAACGCACTTTACACACTGCATACATTCAACTAATAACGCACTTTACACACTGCATACATTCAACTAACGCACTTTACACACTGCATACATTCAACTAACGCACTTTACACACTGCATACATTCAACTAACGCACTTTACACACTGCATACATTCAACTAATGCACTTTACACACTGCATACATTCAACTAACGCACTTTACACACTGCATACATTCAAATAACGCACTTTACACACTGCATACATTCAACTAACGCACTTTACACACTGCATACATTCAACTAACGCACTTTACACACTGCATACATTCAAATAACGCACTTTACACACTGCATACATTCAACTAACGCACTTTACACACTGCATACATTCAAATAACGCAGTTTACACACTGCATACATTCAAATAACGCACTTTACACACTGCATACATTCAACTAATGCACTTTACACACTGTATACATTCAAATAACACACTTTACACACTGCATACATTCAAATAACGCACTTTACAAGAATCCGAATTAGTGCTCTCCCCATAAGGCTCACAACCGCACATTTTTTCACGGCCCTGTAATATATTAATATACTCATGTCCCAACCGCTTTTACACTACAGACTTATTACAGCATTTAAGAAAAACAAAAGAAAATATTACGCAACAAATGAATTTGCAAATTATTTTTTAAAAATCTCTTTGAGCTCAGTTATCGGGAATTTTCTTTCGTGAAATCATTGTCATCATATCTCCTTTATCTTCCTCTTAAAAAGCAGGAAAAAATTATTTTTTGGTTGTGAAGTTGGAGGATGGGGCTTACAATTTGATAGAATGTGTTGTCTTCTGAAAGGAGTCTTTGTACCAAGTTTTAGCTTGATATTGTGACGGGAAGTGTGTCAATTAGCCTTCCGAAGATTTCACCACAATTATTTTACACATTTTACAAAATTCCGTTTTGGGCCCGGCGCCATTTTAAAAAAAAACTAGACATATTTTCCCGATGCTTTCCTATACCATTGATCCGATATAATTTTGGAAAGTTGTTGTGCGCACGCCCGCAAGGTTTATGAATTTGGTTATCGATTTTTGATATATTGTTTTTTAGGGCCGGCGGCCCTAAAGTATTATTTTCTTATATGAGCTGTATAAATATAAGTTCAAACAAAACTAATGCACGGGTTGATGGAATTTAATCCAATACAAGCGACATTTCAGTTTGTGTGTTGAAGAATAAGTTGTTCTTTTAAGTAGTACAACCATTTTACAATTTTACGTTTTGGGCTGGGGGCCTTTTTATTATTATTTTTTTTTATGTGAGCTTTTCATGCAACATTAGCAACGCACTTATAAACAACTGAGGTTTGTGTTTTCCCGATCAATTGATTACTGTGTAATTCTTTGATCATCATTTTTATTTAAGTTTCAAGTACATATAAAAATGCTTAAAATAGTTTCTTTAGTTGATACTTTAAATGTATTTGTAATTTATAATAATAATAATACTTAAACTTTTACTAAAATAAAAGCGGATATATAACATTTTTTGCTCATTGAAATTTATTTAATTTCTGTAAAATAATAGAAAATAACTAGGATCGTTTGTAAGAATCCGAACCTACTTAATCTGTTCAGTTCTTTGACGTTACGGTCAGCAAAGTTCCTTCTTGTATACATATATAACCTTGTTATTGTTTTTTTCGTCTACAGTCCTTGGGCGTTTAGATATGTTTAGATTTTCTTTTAAAATATGAAAAGATATATTTCTATGCACTGCGAAAAGAAAAGTCGGTGTAAATTTTATTTTATTAATTGTATGAATAGATATAATAGTCCATGGTTTGCCTTGTAAAATTTATGTGGTGGGGTGGGTGAATATACATTGCTATTCTTTATTTCATAAATGTATTTAATTTTAATGTCATGATTATGTTTCTTTTGATAAAAAATTTTATGTACAGCGCGGTGAGCCCAGCCCCAGGCTGGGGTACCGCGCTATATAAGACCTCTTATTATTATTATTATTTCTTTTTAAAACAAACAAAAATCGAGGCTGTTACAGACGTGCAAATTTGTTGATGTTCTTCTTAAGATCAAATAATTCTTTGTTTTACGATTTTCCGATAATTTGGTAGAAACAAGACACAAAGTTTGGTTACCTTTTGAATGAAATATAACAATGTCTGTCTGTGGAAGTTTGAATCAACAGACGTGACAACAAGATATGAACGTTTCGGCTTACAGCCTTCTCCAGCGAATGAAAATACAACACAAAACAGAACACAGTAAAAAATCATGTAGTCCTTCCATTATTACATTTTGAATGATGATACCAATAAATGAAATTCCGTTAATATAAAAGATGTTTATAATGGTATTTAGATTTTTGGGGGTGAAATTTAAGGTAATGTTTATACAATATTTTGAGAAAAGAAATTAGTTCAGGGGCGCGAATACGGGCAGGGTAGACGTATAGAGTTGATCAATAGTTCTCGAAACTAAATCATGTAAGAAACGTAAGGGTTTTGCCTCTACGTAGCGTGGCGGACTAGTAATGTGGAACCGACCGCCCGGTGGACTAGTAAGGTGGAACCGACCACCCGGCGGACTAGTAAGGCGGAACCGACCGCCCGGCGGACTAATAAGGTGGAACCGACCGCCTGAAGCTACACAAACACCGTCAATCGTCTGGAGAGAGTTTTGCTTCTTACCTTTTCCAGTTTTTTTTTTAAATTTCCATCTGGCAACCGTGACATAAACTATTGTGATTTATATGTTATATATCAAAAGTTACATACTACTTAAGGGAATGTGGTCAGTACTATATTAGCCCGTCTAAAGGACAAGGGTTACAATTATAGAGCTAAAAACAATCCACAGCAGTTTGCCTCCCATCGTGCCTGGAAGAGAAATTTTACAAATTAATTAAAATTAAACTTAACCGAATTGATCAAAAATGTACATTAAAAATGACTAATGAATTTTCTCTCTCTTGGTGATGCATAAATGATTCCTTTAAAGTGTTGTTTCATCCCCCCATTAAAATTTGGCTAGTGTAGAACATAGCCATTCGATACATAGTTGTCATGAGTGGTGACATTCCTTTTATCACATTTTCATTGAGTTTCAAGATTGTAATATCTCTATTTTAAAATAATGTGAATATTCTTTTAAAAAAAATAAATAAATAAAATTCCTAGGGTCTCATATCCAATGTTAAGTACAAGGGCCACAACTATCTTATTTAGAAACGTAGATATATTGAACGACTTCTAAAACATGGATCGGTTAATTATCTGAAACTTTTTGTTGGCATTGTTTCTTTCAACTGTAATGCTATCGAACAATGTTATAGATCTGACATACCAAAAACACATCCACGGTGGGCCAGGTATATCGGCTACTAAAGTAAAAATATTGAACTCACAGAATCCATTGGGGTTTGATTTATAGAAGACGTCTCCACACTTGAATAGATCACTCGGCGGTGTTGGCTGACGTGCGAACGATTCATTGAACATAAGAATCATCCCGTCCATGCTGTGTAACTCTATGTGACAGTGCATCAACCACAGGCCGGGGTTATCTGCCTTGATCCGCAAGACGACGTAGCTGTCGTAGAAGCAAATAAATGACGTCATCAGGAAAGAATCAGTTAATTCAGTCCGATATTTTAGTCCAGTGGTTCCCAAATATTTAAGTTTGGCGGACCGGTGAACAAGTTTTGAAATTTTACCAGGGACCGGTGCATGATTTATTTTTATACTTTTATTTCTATTTGACAATAAATATTTATGTTATGGGGACCGGCAGCGTCAGGCATGCGGTCCGGTGAAGGTCCATGGACCGCCATTTGGGGACCACTGTTTTAGTCAATGAATTCAGTTCAAGAATTTAATCAATGAATTCGGTTCAAGATTTTAGACAAGAAATTCAGTCCAAGATTTTTACCAATTAATTCAGTCCAAAATTCAGCTCAAGATTTTAGACAAAGAATTCAATCCAAAATTTCATTTGATGAAGTCAATTCAAAATTTTAGTCAATTAATTCAATTCAAGATTTTAGACAATGAATTCAGTTCAAGATTTATGACACTGAATTCAGTTCAAGATTTTAGTCGATGAATTCAAATCAAGATTTTATTCAATGAATTCAGCTCAACTTTTTAGTCAATGAATTCAGTTAAAGATTCTAGTCAATAAATTCAGTCCAAGGTTTCATTTAATTAATTCAGGACAAGATTTTAGTCCATGAATTCAGTCCAAGATTTTCGTTAATTGATTCAGTACAAGATTTTAGTCAATGAATTCAGTCCAAGATTTTCGTTAATTGATTCAGTACAAGATTTTAGTCCATGAATTCAGACCAAGATTTTAGTCCATGAATTCAGACCAAGATTTTAGTCCATGAATTCAGACGAAGATTTTAGTCCATGAATTCAGACCAAGATGTTAGTCCATGAATTCAGACGAATTATTAGGGCCCTTAATATGTTTTTATATGCACTCCCTATATTTGAAGCAGGCTATTTATATTCAAAAGTATAAGTAGGTTGAGACAGTGGTTTGTCCAGGTGGCAGAAGGGTGTCCAGGGGGCAGTGGGGTGTCCAGGAGGCAGCGGGGTTTCCATGGGTCATTGGGATATCCAGGGGTCAGTGGAGGGGCAGAGGGGTGTCCAGGGGGCAGTGGGGTGTCCAGGGGTCAGTGGGGTATACAGGGGGCAGTGGGGTATACAGGAGGCAGTGCGGCATCCAGGGGTCAGTAGGGTGTCCAGGGGTCAGTGGGTATCCAGGGTCAATGGGGTGTACAGGGGGCAGTGCGGTGACCAGGGCAGTTAAGGGATTTTTCGGCACCTGCCACCATCTCATAAACGGAGAAAATCGGAAGCTAACAAGAAATAGATATTATATTATTTTTTAAAACTCTATACACATAATCTTCACCCCTGGTCCTCTCGTATATGCAAATGTTTTTCATGTCTCATACAAGATACACATTATTAAAAAAAATAAGTAACTATTAGAATGCTGGGTCATACTTATTTTCATTTTAAGACGCCTCCAATAAACGTCCACTTATTTATTTATCAAATCAAATTGTAACACCTTTGAATGACTAGTTAATGAGATCACATTGAAACATTAAACACCTTTGAATGCCTAGTTAATGGGAACACATTGAAACATTAAACACCTTTGAATGTCTAGTTAATGGGAACACATTGAAACATTAAACACCTTTGAATGCCTAGTTAATGGGAACACATTGAAACATTAAACACCTTTGAATGCCTAGTTAATGGGAACACATTGAAACATTAAACACCTTTGAATGCCTAGTTAATGGGAACACATTGAAACATTAAACACCTTTGAATGCCTAGTTAATGGGAACACATTGAAACATTAAACACCTTTGAATGTCTAGTTAATGGGAACACATTGAAACATTAAACACCTTTGAATGTCTAGTTAATGGGAACACATAGAAACATTAAACACCTTTGAATGCCTAGTTAATGGGAACACATTGAAACATTAAACACCTTTGAATGTCTAGTTAATGGGAACACATTGAAACATTTAACACCTTTGAATGCCTAGTTAATGGGAACACATTGAAACATTAAACACCTTTGAATGTCTAGTTAATGGGAACACATAGAAACATTAAACACCTTTGAATGTCTAGTTAATGGGAACACATAGAAACATTAAACACCTTTGAATGCCTAGTTAATGGGAACACATTGAAACATTAAACACCTTTGAATGTCTAGTTAATGGGAACACATTGAAACATTAAACACCTTTGAATGCTTAGTTAATGGGAACACATTGAAACATTAAACACCTTTGAATGTCTAGTTAATGGGAACACATAGCAACATTAAACACCTTTGAATGTCTAGTTAATGGGAACACATTGAAACATTAAACACCTTTGAATGCCTAGTTAATGGGAACACATTGAAACATTAAACACCTTTGAATGCCTAGTTAATGGGAACACATTGAAACATTAAACACCTTTGAATGCCTAGTTAATGGGAACACATTGAAACATTAAACACCTTTGAATGCCTAGTTAATGGGAACACATTGAAACATTAAACACCTTTGAATGCCTAGTTAATGGGAACACATAGAAACATTAAACGCCTTTGAATGGCAACTAAATGGAGATAAAAGACGATGCTTACCCTCCTGTTGGTATAATGATTGTGTCCTTCCGGGGAGTGAACCCCAAGTTAAGTCCAGGTACATTGTTACCTCCCCATGATTTGTTGGCCCACGTGGCATCATTACAATAACTTTTTTCTCTATCAGGATTCCCCCTGCAGTCTATGTCGAGATTTTCTTTGACAAACTTTCCTGAAACAATTACACGTGACAACAGATGATAATGTTATCAATCAATATGCCAATGTTATCAATCGATATGACAAGGTTATCAATCAATATGATAGTTATTGATCAATATTAAAATGTTATCAATCAATATAACAATGTTATCAGTCAATATGACAATGTTATCAATCAATGTGACAATGTTATCAATCAATATTACAATGTTATTATCAATATGACAGTTATTAATCAATATAACAATGTTATTAATGAATATGACAAAGTTATAAGTCAATATGACAATGTTATCAATCAATATGAAAATGTTTTCAATCAATATGACAATGTTATCAGTCAATATGACAATGTTATCAGTCAATATGACAATGTTATAAGTCAATATGACAATGCTATCAATCAATCTGACAATGTTATCAATCAATATGACATTGTTATCAATCAATTTGACAATGTTATTAGTCATTATGACAATGTTATCAATCAATATGACCATTATTAATCAATATTACACTGTTATCAATCAATATTACAATGTTATCAGTCAATATGACAATGTTATCAATCAATATGACGTTATCAATTAATCTGAAAAGTTAATTATCAACACATCCATTTTTATCTTACGAAGATCTTCGATTGACTGTTTGTTGTTTTTTTTTCTGAATCAGAACCTCTTGTACAAAGACATCGACGGAGAAGCGATGCATAGCGTCAAGACTGCTTAAGACATACGTCAGCTCGTCATTATACATCATCCTTCAAAAGTCAAGTTACAATAAAATCATCAATGCTAGGTGCTTGGTTCTATGGCATTCTGTGAAACTAACGAACTGCAGCAAAGAACGCGGTGATATAATTAACAAGGTTTGCCAAGCTCGTTCACGAGAAGCCTCGCCTCGGTGTTAAAGACTTTTGTAACGTGTTGCTGGAACATGCATTTCTAAGGCCTAGTTATTAAGATGGGTAATGGACACTTATAGAAACATTTAGCTCTCCCCTTTCTTCGACTTTTCCCTTGAGACAGCTTGCTGGGTTGAGGGAAAGTCACATTGCCATGCTCGAGGCAATGTCGCACGTGATCTGCCTCTACGCAGCGCGGAAGACTAGTACGGACATGCTTCCGGAAGCCAAAGATCACACACTGCAAAACGCATGATTTCTAACGCAACGGAAGTTAAGCGCTAACATGATTACGTGTTGCCGGTGACGGGTATGAGGTAGTGGGTGGCCGCCCAAACCCTTGCCAGTGAATTAAAAGACGCGGCCCTGAGAAAGCCACCCCTAGGCGACCGTTTCGTCCTCGCCACGTCCAGTCTGAACAACTCCCAGAGCCGTGGGTTGAGGTAACGCAACGCCTCTCCCGGAGAGGAAGTTAAGGCCGTTCTAACCCTTCACAGTCCTGTCCGGAACGCTCCCAGAGAAACGCGGGTTTGAGGCAACGAAACGCCCGCCGGAGGGAAACAACTCGTTGGGAACCAAACTTGCTCGTACGACTCTTGGGAACGGTGGGAGAAAGTTAAGCTCGTGACTGCTCCCGGAGTGGAAGTAAAGCCGTCCCATACCAAGGAAAACGTACAGCTCCCGGGCGGTGGTGGTGGCAACGCAACGTCATCTCCGGAGAGGAAGCAAAGCTGTTCCAACCCCACCTTACTTGGGCCGAGTTGCATGGCCGGAGTCCCCAGGGACTACTGGGCTATGTTTCACGGCCAAGGTCCTAAGAGATAGAATCTCGACCTTCGAGTATTGAACTTTATAAGCTCTCCCCTTTAACCAGCCTTAAACGGGAGCTCAGAGCGGTGGAGCGGAAGTGACAACAATTCGTCCGGAGCGCTGGATGGAGCGGAGATAACAACACTTGGTCCAGAACAGTGCTTGAGCATAGGTGACAACACTTGGTCCAGAAGAGTGCTAGAGCAAAAGTGACAACACTTGGTCTAGAACAGTGCTTGAGCAAAGTTGACAACACTTGGTCTAGAACAGTGCTTGAGCATAAGTGACAACACTTGGTCCAGAAGAGTGCTAGAGCATAAGTGACAACACTTGGTCCAGTAGAGTGCTTGAGCATAGGTGACAACACTTGGTCCAGAACAGTGCTTGAGCATAGGTGACAACACTTGGTCCAGAACAGTGCTTGAGCATAGGTGACAAAACTTGGTCCAGAACAGTGCTTGAGCATAGGTGACAACACTTGGTCCAGAACAGTGCTTGAGCATAAGTGACAATATTTGGTCCAGCACAGTGCTGGAGAATAAGTGACAACACTTGGTCCAGAACAGTACTTGAGCATAGGTGACAGTAATTTGTACGGAGCAGAGATGGAGCAGAGGCTACAACAATTATTCCGGAGTGCTTGAGCGATGACGTCAGGATTTAGATCAAATCAACTTGTGTGTCTGTGTGCCTCTGTATGTGTGCATAAGTGTGTGTGTGCGCCTCTGTGCGTTCACATCAGTGTGCATGTGTGTGAACCTTTAGGTGAACCTGTGTTTTGTGTATGTGCCTGTACCTAGGTGTGTGTGTGCCTGTACCTAGGTGTGTGTGTGTGTGCCAGCGTGTAGGTGCCTGTGTGTGTACCTATGTGTGTGCGCCTGTGTGTAGGTACCTGTATGTGTACCTATCGGTGTATGTGACGGTGTGTGTAGTTATTTATGTGTGTGTGTGTACCTATCTGTATGTGTAACTTATGTGAACCTTATATTTTGTGCCTGAGTGTGTGACTGTGTATGTGTGTGTGTGCGAGCCCCTGTGTGTGTGTGCCTACGTGTGTGTGCGCGCCTATGTGTGTGCCTGTATTTGAGTCTATGTGTACATTTATGGGCCTATGTTTGTGTCTGTGAGGCTGTGTGTGTACAAAATGAGTTCATCTACACAATAGCACTATTGATATAGATCTCTAGATAGCGTTCAACTCTACCTGTTTCTGGATCATAAGTTGGGTAGCCCATCTTGACAACATGAAAACTGTGCCCATGCATGTGTATTGGATGAGCCCAACCTTTGCCATTGCCCATGTTTGTTAACACAATCTGATAGATTTTGTTGTACTGGAAAAGAAGTTTTATTAAGTATTATTTTGTTAAAGGTGAATCCTCCAAATGCAGCTGTTGATCGACAAATAAACAATGCTGTCATACATTTTTACTATACACTGTTCCACATATCTAATTCTACCTAAACCTGATTGAAGTACAATCCCCCCCCCAACCCTTTGTTATTATGTTCAATTTTTCATACATTAAAACATACCATCTCACATTGCCGTATTTCTTATATCCGCAAATTCTTACGATTGTTACAATTATAAGGCTATGTCTACAACCTCACCACTTTTATCCCACTACACTTCTTGTATTTTATTATCACCTCATATGTGCATACATTTCCTTACCTCAATTAACTCATATTACTTTACCTCTGGAACCATATATTAAGTTAGTATTATAAGCTTACAACTAATTACCTCACCTCTATTCCTAGAAAATTAGGAATATCTCATAATAGTGTCATAAATTACCTCACATATATTCCTAGAAAATTAAACATATGTCAATAAATATTCAATATTAGTTCATATATATTATCATCAAATTATCTACCCACTATTACCACAAAATTGCTTCGTATCAAGTTTACCATAACGTAAGCTCTCCCCCATTACCACATTGCCACATCGATATCATTACAAAATTACCTAACCTCTGTTACCACATAATTACCTCACCTGTAGAGTAACTGAGTAGGAACAATGGCAGACTTTGTCTTCTCCACATTGATCGTCGTCACAACCTGTTGATATCTCTTCGGGTTGAGTGAGAGCCGAGACGTGCGGAAACTGGACACGAAATATAAAAGTTGCTTCATGTGATCACAAACTGGACACACAATACAAAAAGTTGCTTCATGTGATCACAAACTGGACACGAAATATAAAAGTTGCTTCATGTGATCACAAACTGGACACACAATACAAAAAGTTGCTTCATGTGATCACAAACTAGACATTCAGTTTAAACATTCAATTGAAATTTTCTTCATACAATCACAAACTACACATGCGATTGGTTAGTTCTTCATACAATCACAAACTACACATGCGATTGGTTAGTTCTTCATACAATCACAAACTACACATGCGATTGGTTAGTTCTTCATACAATCACAAACTACACATGCGATTGGCAGTTCTTCATACAATCACAAACTACACATGCGATTGGTTAGTTCTTCATACAATCACAAACTACACATGCCATTGGTTAGTTCTTCATACGATCAAAAACTACACATGCGATTGGTTAGTTCTTCATACCATCACAAACTACACATGCCATTGGTTAGTTCTTCATACGATCAAAAACTACACATGCGATTGGTTAGTTCTTCATACCATCACAAACTACACATGCCATTGGTTAGTTCTTCATACGATCAAAAACTACACATGCGATTGGTTAGTTCTTCATACCATCACAAACTACACATGCCATTGGTTAGTTCTTCATACAATCACAAACTACACATGCGATTGGTTAGTTCTTCATACGATCACAAACTACACATGCGATTGGTTAGTTCTTCATACCATCACAAACTAGACACACAATTAACAATCAACCCACAATAATCGATTTGGGCAAACGATTTCCAAACCACATAATTTAAATGCTGGCATCATAGAGTTCATAGAGTTCATAGAGTTGTTTTTAAGTATAAATAGTATTCAAGCATAGTGAATCCCAACAATGCTGGACAGATTTTAAGTTATAATAAGGATATTTTTGTCAGACGCAAATATATTTATAATTCATATTTTATGACATTTATTTATATTTAAACCACAGTTTAATGAATAAAACAAACAAAGCTCTATCAAAAACTGGCATGGTATGAAGCAATAGAAGGTGTGTGTACTTATGTAGTGACAAGATGTTTGAACAGTTTCTGTCACAGCATTGTTACACGGACTAGTAACTTCTCATTTGGTTAAGAACTTGTTACTGTATTTTCATCATATCCTGCCACATAATCCTGCTGACCTACATCATGCCATCTTTAAAAAGTTACCATAAACCTCCTTCCATTTATAGATGTCGTCTGCTGTGGTCCAGGAAAACCAAAGTTAAAGAAAAGGTCCTCAATCTCCACGCCACCACCCTCCCCAGGAACATCCTGGTCAGTTGTTGCATTAAGTTGACCGATGTGTATGCAATCGATGTTTTCATTTTTAGGGTAATACGAGAATGGACAGTTGACCACCAGACATCTGTGAAGGTATCATCATATCAAACGACTGGCTACATAATCACAAACAGATATAAGACGAAATTACAATTGTACGTATAGTGCGGTACCCGTAGATGGAAATGCAAGATGAGTACATGACATCAGCAGCATCTTCCTAAACCATTAACCATTTTTCTTTTATGCTTATTTATTAACTGATGACTAAACTATTTAAAAAAGGGACGAGTAGAGATCATTGTTTAGTAATAAATTAAGATAATTGTTAAGATATAAACTGAGATCATTATTTAGTAATAAATTGAGATTATTGTTTAGTAATAAATTGAGATCATTGTTTAGTAGTAAATTGAGATCATTGTTTAGTAGTAAATTGAGATCATTGTTTAGTAATAAATTGATATCATTGTTTGGTAGTAAATAGAGATCATTGTTTAGTAATAAATTGAGATCATTGTTTAGTAATAAATTGAGATCATTGTTTAGTAGTAAATTGAGATCATTGTTTAGTAGTAAATTGAGATCATTGTTTTAGTAGTAAATAGAGGTCATTGTTTAGTAATAAATTGAGGTCATTCTTTAGTAATAAATTGAGATCATTGTTTAGTAATAAATTGAGATCATTGTTTTAGTAGTAAATAGAGATCATTGTTTAGTAAAAAATTGAGATAATTGTTTAGTAATAAATTGAGATCATTGTTTAGTAATAAATTGAGATCATTGTTTACCGGAGATTTCCGTAAATAAGCCCTGGGCATGACATGATTGAGAGTTTTGTACCAATTAAAGGTGAATGGGTTTTTATATGGAAACTACCAATCAGTTCAACTACTAATTACTACCTGATACACTCGCATCTTATTTCTTTGTATATTTTTTTTTCTTCTGTTTTTCAGCCAAAATCTTTTCTAAGTTGAAAATATGTTATAAAAAATTTAAAAGGTTATTTTATTTTGTAATAAAGATCAGTCGTTAGTAAAGTGAAATGATCATTTTTTAAAGATTGTTTTTCTTCATATAAATCAGATTACCCATAGATTTAAATGTCGTAATCATTCGTCCAACAATCTTCCTGAGAAAAGAAATACTGGTAAATAATGATAAATAAAAATACAGATAACATAGTTAATATTTCTTTAAGTAAGTTACTTAAAAATTTTGCTGTTTGAAAATATTGAAAAAGTACAAAAAATGTTTTTAATCAGAGTCTCATCTGTAAGATCTTCAAAAGGGTCATCAGACTCTTCTTCTTCATCGTTCTGTTCATGTGCACGTCTGATACCTTCTTCAGCTTCAAAACTGATTACAGCATTCAATCGCTGGTTGAGATGCTTGTCATCATCACGTATTACCCCACATGCACTAAATGATTTTCGTATGTTTTCAGGTGAGATCATTTTTACGCTTTCTGACACCATTTGAAGTAATTCATGCCGTCAACATTTGTGTCACCAACAAAATGCAACGTTAAACTCCTTATTATATCAAATACTTGACAGTGACGATTCATCAGAAGTTTCGGTATATGGGTTTAAAATTTTTTTTAACCTAATATAAGCCCATGGGCCTGTATAAGGAAAGACTTTCAGTATACAGGCTCATGGGCTTATGCTCGGGTGGGCCTACTTATGGAAATCTCCGGTAGTTATAAAGTTAGATCATTGTTGAGTTAAAAATTTATTTATTGTCTAGTAATAAATTGAGATCATTCATTCTTTAGTAGTAAATGACATCATTACGCTTTTTTATAAAAGGGGGGGGGGTTAGTGTGTGTGTGGGGGGGAGGGGATAAATGGCTGACTTTAGGTTCACATCGCACTAAACATGTAATAGAATTGATCAGGTAGAAAATAAATAGTGAATAAAAGCGTGAAAAGGCAAAGCTGATGATTAATGATGTAGCGCCCGCGAAATAGTTTGGCAGACAAAAAATTTTTTTTAAAGATAAAAATAAAAGAATTCAAAATAGGTTAAATTTCTATAGTGAAGCGTATTGATCGCTACTTTAAGTTGTCTAACGTCTAACGTAAGCTGATACATTTCCTTCGTGTTGTCTGATTCTTGATAACATTTTCAATAAAAGTAGCATCTCTGCTCCCTGGGATAACGCTTTTGAAATCCTCTCCTACTATTAAAATAAAGACTAAGAAATACAAATTACTGACCTGCTGATAAGTGTACAGTTTCTCCGCACTGACGACAGATCCCCTTCTGGTGAACCGCTGTAGCTTAAAATAGCCTCTGCCACGTGTGTCACATTCACTTCTAGAGTGACTGCCCTTACCCAGTAGTTTCTAACACTCTGATTGGTTGTAATGAAGAAGTCGTAGCGTTCCCCTGGGTTGATGATAATGGACTCCACCACAACGGGTTGCAGGTCGTAGCTTTATAAAACGGAGTAGCAACAATACTATTTCATCGTAAACAATTTGAGTTGTTGGGGGGCTGAGGGTGATCTTTTTATACTAATTTTTTTTTTTTTTAAATGACACGATATCTTTAATAAAAGGTAAAATGAGACAAGGCAGTGGACATGAAACATGGTAGGCCCTACTAAGTAATCAAGTATTCAGCTTCATAGCCAATATTGTGCTTGTTTTTTTAAATCAATGTGTTTGTTTTTATTGCCTGATTTGTGCTTAGATACCATGTTTATTGGAAATTTTAACTACAAATATCTGGAAATAGTAAATATGTTTATTCAAGGATGAGTTTATTCAAGGATGAGTATACAATTTGATAGATTAAAATATATCTCGAGATTAAGCTGTGTAGCAAACGTGCAATCTCACTTTGATGGTCTGGAGTTCAAACCCCACCAAAGCCCAGTCAAACAAGAACATAACCAGCACCCCGGTAGGATGGGACTCGTCAACCTTGAATGGCAACCCTTCTAAGAGAAGGAAACTCTGAATTCAAAACCCGGAGATGGAGTCTAGTAGGTGGATAACATGGATACAATGAAACATTCCCCCAACTCCTGTGACGCCACTAGTGTCAAGCTTTATCATTCAAATGATGTTCCCTTGGGTTATCCAGCGGCGTGGAGAGAGGCGATTTGCTGTGTAGGGAAGCAGCTTATAATCCTAAAGAATAATCCCAGGCCTTGTGGAAATTGTCCTGCGAAGTCTACTTCATCGTCACATTGCAACGGACGAATGACAGTAAGAAAAAACAAAAACAACAAACGTACAATCTCTATTGCAGAACAGAGTTCTTCACATTCAAAAGTGAGTTATTTTGACTTTTCGATGGTTTTTCCCCACCATTTATTTTAAATGCATAGTTTCATTGTATCTATGAGTTAAAAACACAGATTTGAAGTATCAGTTTCTATTTTTAAATGTAAGAAAATTAGTTCGGTCATGACACGACTCTTGTCGACCACCTTAAAAATCCGTTCACATGTCGCTGACGCAAAGAAGGGTAGTTGAATAAAATTAGACATTTTATGCTCAACATTAGATTATCTCCCGACGATGTTGTTGATAATATTTCAAATCAAGACATGACAATATTCTGATGATAACAAGTGGAAGACGTAATGACTTTGATTTGTGGTCATTTCTGCCTGATAGATTGAAATTTGGGGGGAAATAGACTTACATAGATTATTTTTGATGACAGTAAGTGTTTGACTACATAAAATTATAAGTTATAACCAAGTATTGAAGCTTTATTATATTTAATTATATCATTTTTATATGCATAGTAGCTGAATTTTACTATGTTTATATTGGATAAGAAGTGCCAAGGAATTGGCAAATTTTATTTGAATTTAACTTTTTTCCGTTTAACAAATATTGTATCCTCATCTGACAGTATCATAATGAGGACCAGGACATTAGGCAAGCCTATCAGAATGGCAATGCTAAGCCTGCCTTCACACTCAGCTACCAACTGGAAACTAACTAAAACAAGACATATATATATATAGATAGATAGATAGATATATATATATATATAAATATATAAATATATATATATATATATATATATATGTATGTATGTATATATATATATATGTATATATATATATATATATATATATATATATATATATATATAAAATATCAAAAGAAGATAGGACATGGTCATTTCATAAATGTAACATAATAATGTCAAGGACCAACATAACTATAAATGAAATATATATATATATATATATATATATAAATATATATATATATATATATATATATATATGTATATATATATATATATATATATATATATATATATATATATATATATATATATATATATATAAAATATCAAAAGAAGATAGGACATGGTCATTTCATAAATGTAACATAATAATGTCAAGGACCAACATAACTATAAATGAAATATTTGTTTTTCAGATTCAATATCTAGTTAAAGTGTACAAATGGTTCTTGAGTTCATGTATTTACGTACAACTCCTCTGCCTAGTTGATTGGATTGTGGTAAAAGGTGTTGATAAAAGATTTCAGGTTTTGAATAAATACAAATAATGTGGATACTTTGGTTAGTCAAAGAAAACAACAGTGGCCAAGAGTCTTTATTTTTCATTTAACTGAAATGTCTTAACAAAGCTTTTTTGTCTGTGTACTCAGTCTGGTATTTTTCTGTTTTAATTATTCAAAAAAATTATGCTCCTCTTATATTGTTTGCTGATAATAATAGAATAATGGTATAATGGTATAATGGTATAATGGTATAATGGTATAATGGTATCTCTCCCATGAAACACTTACTTTGTTTAATTTTTTTTAATAAATGAGGCAAATGATAACATTTCACTATTTTAATGCATTTTATAAATATACATAATAAATACAGAAATGTTGATGCGTTGAACAAGTGCATATCATCGATGGCTCAATGATTATGTCTCTTTTGATAAAAGTTTTATGTACAGAGCGGTGAGCCCAGCCCTAGGCTGGGGTACCGCGCTATATAAGACGTCTTATTATTATTATTATTATTTATTTGCTTCCACCTGCTTATGTTAATATCTCTTTTTTTTAAATTAATTAATAACATCTCTCATGTCAAAAGTAATAAAATTGGTTGTTTTGAAAAGTTTGATAAATATGTACGTCTTATTTTTATATGGGAACGCTTATTTGCTTAGCTATAATAACGGACACATGATAAATGCTGCTTACCCATCAGATGCCACAAGTGTCAAGGGGTGATCATCAATCGACAATCTGAAAGGGTATAAGTTACCAGCACCTATCACATGGAACCTGTAGATTACAAGTTTTATTATGTTCAAAACAAATTTCTTAACAACATGAAAATTCAATTTATTTGTCCAATTGTCGTTTTAAAAAAAAAACTAAAGCCCAGAACTCCGTGGGAGTAAAACTCGCAGGCTCCACTCGAAATGCCAAATGTACAATCCAGAGCCTACGGACCTCACACCACACAGTTAATCTGACCAGATTATAGTTCACCCAAATGCAGGCGTCAT
The DNA here is from genome assembly GCA_964033795.1 of Lymnaea stagnalis. Lineage (NCBI taxonomy): Eukaryota > Metazoa > Mollusca > Gastropoda > Lymnaeidae > Lymnaea > Lymnaea stagnalis. Next base: position 88,880 of record CAXITT010000012.1, read on the forward strand.
GAACCTGTTTATGGCAAAGAGCCAAATATTAATTGTTGATCCCCTAGCTGGCAGCATCCAAGAGCTAAATGAGAAAGAAGAAAGAGCTAAATATTAAATTGTGATCTTTTAACTATCAGTATCAAAGAGTTGCACGAAATAAAAGATCAAATAAAAGGATGCGAGCCGTAGGTTCTTGGCCCCTGACCTAATACCTCGAAGAATCTGACAACACAATTGGTTGACCTCCATGCTACACAGACACATTTTTTAAACAGCACAAACTCCACGACGTTCGAGACTGAACATGGTTCATGTGATGTACTGAAAACAAATGTCCATTTATTTTGGGTTAACAAAAGCATTTCCTCTTATCTTATCTTATAAAATTGATCTCCAATCGTCTAGGGTGCCAATTATTCAGTGTCAGCCCCCCCCCCACACACACACACACAACTTCCCCCGGTTAGGACCCATAGTTACGGGCCGTTATGGTTTTAAACATTTAATCTGATCTAAGATTTAGCTGCTATAATGAGCAAGACATAACAAAGGACTGATAACCACGATACAAAGAAAAATGATGCCAGCAAAAGGGAGACGAACAATATTCGTTTATACTAAGATATTTCTATCAAAATACAAATTCCAATCTACAGGGGGAAACCTGTACTAAATGACAGCAGATCAAGTGTAAAGGTAACTCATGAACTATCCAGTAACTCATGAACTATCCAGTAACTCATGAACTATCCAGTAACTCATGAACTATCCAGTAACTCATGAACTATCCAGTAACTCATGAACTATCCAGTAAGTCATGAACTATCCAGTAACTCATGAACTATCCAGTAACTCATGAACTATCCAGTAACTCATGAACTATCCAGTAACTCATGAACTATCCAGTAACTCATGAACTATCCAGTAACTCATGAACTATCCAGTAACTCATGAACTATCCAGTAACTCACACTTAGAAAAACGTTTACCTGTAAGTCTGGTTAAATGTGACATTGTACTTGGTTAAAGGGGCCTGGTTATGAACGCCGTAAGGGGAGTTGGACGGGTAGTTGGACGAGTAGTTGGACGGGTAGTAGTAGCGTCCTCTGCCATTAATGAGCCCTGATTGAAACTGAAACATGCTGTTGGGGGGGGGGGGACACACACAAATTTCAATCAACATTATCTGTTGTTGTAATAATCTTAGCTTTTGTAATAATATTATATGTTGTAAAAATATCAGCTGTTCAAATAATATCAGCTGTTGTAATATTATCAGCTGTTTTAATAATATCGGATGTTGTAATAATATCAGCTATTGTAATAGTAACAGCTGTTGTAATTATATCAGCTATTGTAATAGTATCGGATGTTGTAATAATATCAGCTATTGTAATAGTATCAGCTGTTGTAATTATATCAGCTATTGTAATAGTATCGGCTGTTGTAATAATATCAGATGTTGTAATAATATCAGCTATTGTAATAGTTTCCCCTGTATTAATTCAACGAGTAGTTCACATCTGATAATGGCTTGACTCAATAGTCCATTGCAACCAATGAACTGCTGGAGCTGCTAAACCTGGAGACCATAAATTACTAATCAAATATTTTGATAAACATTTTGTATGTGGTGTGCACTAAATGCTGTGTATTGTCTGTGTTGAAAATATGGTGCATACTTACTCCCTCTTAAACTATGTGCATACGACTCCCTATTTAACTCCGTGAATACTTACCCCTCACTAAACACTGTGCATACTGACTCTCTACTGAATTATGTGCATACTGACTCCCTTCAAAACTCTGTTCATACTGAATCCCTAATAAACTCTATGCATACTGACTCCCTACTAACTTCTGTGCATACTGACTCATTACCAAATTATGTGCATACTGACTCCCTACTAACTTCTGTGCATACTGACTCACTATTTAACTTTGTGAATACTGACTCCTCCCTAAACTATATGCATACTGACATCTTTTTGAACTATGTGCATAATGACACCTCATAAAACTATATTCATACTGACTCCCTACTAAACTGTGTGCATACTGACTCCCTACTAAACTGTGTGCATACTGACTCCCTACTAAACTGTGTGCATATTGACTCCCTACTTAACTCTGTTCATGTTGACTCCCTTCTGAAGTTTTATGGCTGAAACAAGTAATACAACATAATACATGTATGGTCAATTGAATTTTTTTTTAGCCGACACACGTGAATGTGCCACCGTTTAAGGAAGTAGTGAACATCTCAATATTAGCCCCCCAAGGAAGTAGCCGACCCACCTGAATTAGCCAACCTGCAATAAAGTAGCCGACCCACCTGAATATGCCACCTTCCAATGAAGTAGTTTCTTTAATTCTCTTCCCATCCACGTAGTTTCCCATAAGCATTTTCTCATGGGATAGATTTGAATCGAAGTCGTGGTTCCAGTCCTATGGAGGAATCAATTACTTCATTGCAAATAACAACACTTTAGACATTTTTAAGATCAACAATAAAGAAAAATTAAATTAATGAAACAGTTTCCAAAACACTGTGCAAATCTCAACCGGTTTATAAGTTGACCAGCTGGTAACAGTACATCTTGTTGACCAGCTGGTAACAGTACATCTTGTTGACCTGCTGGTAACAGTACTTCTTGTTGACCAGCTGGTAACAGTACATCTTGTTGACCTGGCTGTAACGCTACATTCACTGTCCCACTTAAACTTATGACGCTTTGTGACCTACTTGTAACATCATGATGAATGATTCCTTATCAGGTTCCTTCTCTTTGATGATAAAAGCCCCAACGAGACCCATCGACAGCTGTGTCCCGACATGAGAATGGTACCAGAAAGTCCCCTTCGGGTAGGCCTTGAACTTGTATGTGAACTCTTGGCCCGGAAGTATAGGACACTGAAAGAGAACACAAACTTTTCAGTTCATGATATGTTACAGGGCGGTGAATTTTGAGCAAATAAAATTAAAATTAATATGTATGTTCGGCACGATTATAACCGAAAAGACATTTTGGTAAATTGGAAGATAGGATGCCATGATTTTCAACGTGGCCGCCCTCTTGGTTGACAAGAACGGTTAGTTCTGACACTAAATCTATGTCAATGTATCCCCAAACCTAACCGGAACCCTAGTTCACGGTACCTTTAATAAACACGCAAAAGACGTCGTGGCATCCTATCTTACTTTTAGCCCAATTCCTTAATCATCGCAACTGTTGGTTTGTTATTGAGGAAATATTGTTGACACCAACGCTTTGTGTCATCGTCGACCAGGGGTCTCAAACTCGCGGCCCCCAAGACGATATTTTGCGGCCCGATACCTGACAGCAAAGTTTAGTGTTAATGCGGCCCGCGCGTTTCCCCATTCTCATATCTATAATGTGACCCTCCGCGACGGTTTCAGTCGATTCTCACCGACTAGTCTAATTCTGACCTTTTTTATGTTGGTATAGGTTTGGACGTTGATTATAATGGTCAAAACCTTTTTAAAATCGAACTGAAAGATTTTATTTTATAGCATTTTATGAGACAAAAATGGCCAAAGTGTCGTTTTGAGAAAAGTTTAAAAAGTCATTTAGAGGGTAATGCACAGCCATAATTGTGTAAATCGTAGCAATCTAACCCAGTATCAAATAATCTCTATTAAAATTACCACTAGTGTTTACGAGTGAGGGAAATTCCGAGCCTTTCAGCTTGGTCACTTTGAAAAAACGGCTAGTCAAAAATGCCTTTTCTACGATTAAGAAAAATCAAAATTCATTTTCCCTACAATAGCATCTTCCTTCGCATCAATAATTAATAAATATTGCATGCTGCTGCCTTCTATTTAAAAAAAAATTTAGCCTTTAAAGCCTTCATGCAGAAGGCTGGGGTGGTTGTTCCTTTACTGATCTCAAATGGCTCATGGACTTGGCTTTTCTTGTTGACATTTCACAGGAGCTGAATGTACTCAACAAGAAGTTACAAGACCAGGGGTAGCTTGTCAGTGTTACCTATGGCAAAGTCAGGGCATTCTGCACAAAACTTGTGTTATGGTTCTTAGAGAAAACTCTGCCATTTCCCAACACGTAAATTACTCATGGAGTCGGACACCACTCAGTAGTTACTTAGTATTAAATATACTGATGTCATTGCATAGATACAGGAAGAATTTGATCACATTTGTTTATACTTCAAACACAGTCAGCCAGAGCTTCCGTTCTGGGTTGCAAATAGTGTACAGAATGTTTGTAGGGCCCACTCTGTTCATTTTGTCAGTTATCCGGCCCGCGGGGGAAAAAGTGTGGTGATCACTTGCTTAGAGTAAAGACTTCCGTAGTTTGCTCGTAATGTGGAATATCCATGCAGACGCTGGGTGGTGGTATTTCAATTAAGCATTGGTGAAAGAAAAAAAAAACTTGATTGATGTTAATGAGTGGGTAGAGAGAATATAAATTAAAGGACTGTTTTCAAGCTTAGTAAATGAATGAAATAGCAAAACGAGGTATGTGGAAGCTTGAAATAAGATAACAGGAAAAAAACAAAAAACAAGGACGTTTCGGCATAACGTCCTGCAGTGGCCTCTTAAGCATTGTTTAGCACCAACGTAAGATGGTTCAGATCGAAGGCGACTATGAACCAGAAGATCACCTAGATTTCTGTCCCGTTTAAAGACAATCAGTGGAGGGGATGAGAAAACCCTGTTGGTATCAGGGTCAGCAAGAAGTATGCTACGATTTTTTAGGAATATTTTTTTTTATCAGCTAAATTGTGAGGGTGGTAGGTTAGTATAAGTTTGGTACGATCTTCATTGTTGTTTGGGCGAGTTTTGAAAGCCTCTTTACGTGTGATCGTGCTAATGCGATCTAGTGCTGAGACAAGAGTAGTTCCATCATTTCATCAGCTCTTTCTAGAAATTCCTCATCAATTTGGCAGAGACGCCGTAGTCTAAGAAGTTGTGAGAAAGGTATAGAGTCTTAGCAAGATTTGGGGTGGGAGGATGAGTACAATAGGTAACTATGGCTGTCAGTTGTTTCTAGTAGGCAGATGTGATCAATTCATTTTCTTTCAATGTTATGGTGATATCAAGGAAGTTGACAGAATGTCCAGAGATTTGAGAAGTAAATTTTATGGATGGATGAAATGAGTTTTTAAAAATCAATAAATTTCTGGAGATCATTAGTTTCCATGCTGGTGATACCTAAGCTATCATCTATGTATCTCCTATAAAATTCAGGAATACGGCCAGTAGATGCCCTCTCTACCAAATATTCAAAATGACCCATGAATAGGCAAGCATGTCTAGGGCCCATTTTTGTGCCTTTGGCTACCCCACTGATTTGATCAAAGAAATGGTAATTAAATTCAAAGGAGTTGAGGTTAAGTATCGGTTCAGCCAATCTGATCATAGTGTCAGTAGGGATAGAGGAGCGCAGTTGATTTTCTAGGAACAATCTCAAGGCCATAAGGCCGTCAGCATGTGGGATTGATGTGTACAAGGAGCAGACATCAAGTGAAATCAGTGAGTGTTTTGTGTCAGGGTTGATGTTTAGAGAATTAAATGTCACTAAAGCGTGGTTGGTATCCTTAATGTAGGAGGGTAATGAGGTAACATAGGGTTGAAAGACTTCATCCAGAAATTCTGAAATGTGTTCAGTGGGGCAGGCGCAGGCTGAGACAATAGGTCGTCCCGGGTTGCCCACTTTGTGAATTTAGTAAATAAATGAAATAGCAAAAACGATGTATGTGGAAGCTTGAAATAAGATAACAGGACAAAAAACAAGGACGTTTCGGCATAAAGCCTTCTCTCGCTTCCTGTGTTCCCACTTCCGGCGACACGAATGGATACATCTTGAGTTGTCTACTGTGCTCTTTTCTTTGTTATATTTTCATTTCTATAGTTGGCTGAGGAAGGCTTTGTGCCGAAACGTCCTTGTTGTTTGTCCTGCTATCTTATTTCAAGCTTCCACATACCTCGTTTTGATTTTTCATTTATGGGTAGAGAGACAAGCCTCCGGGGTAAAGGATCTGGTCGGGAGAATGCAGTATCTAGTAATTTAGAAAGTCTGTAATAATATAGAAAGTCTCAATTAATGTAGCAAGCCTGTAGTAATGGAGCTAGTGTTTAGTAATGTAGCTAGTCTAAAAACGTGGGATTCTAGTTGTGGATAGTTTTTTCGTATCGTGAGGGAAATAAGATGGAGCTTTGGTGACACAGAGAAATCAGTTAAGACGATACTTTTGACTGGTTGAGACGATACTTTGGATGGTTGAGACGATACTTTGGACTGGTTGAGACGATGCAGTCGAGCAGAGCTGAGCCGAGTAGAGACAATCAATTCCAGACAGTCAAGTGGTAGACGTAGACGCACAGTTATAGACACACATCGTTAGTGATAGGGCTTGTGAGACATAGCTAGTGATAGAGCTTGTGAGACATAGCTATAAATGATATAGCTTGGGAGGATACAGTACAAATGTTTATATTAGTAATGAATGTATACTTTCTGGACAACTGGAGTTTTTGATTGTATAATTTACGTCAAGTTGTGGTCTTGTCTGTCTCAACACACAGATGCTTAAATATATATTTTAATATTGTGTTATTGTTCGTCTTCCGCATGCAAGGATTACCAGGGATTCGACTACTTGAGTAGTAGTCTTGACTTGGGCTGTATTGTAGTAGTCTTGACTTGGGCTGTATTGTAGTGGTCTTGACTTGGGCTGTATTGTAGTAGTCTTGACTTGGGCTGCATTGTAGTGGTCTTGACTTGGGCTGTATTGTAGTGGTCTTGACTTGGGCTGTATTGTAGTGGTCTTGACTTGGGCTGTATTGTAGTAGTCTTGACTTGGGCTGCATTGTAGTGGTCTTGACTTGGGCTGTATTGTGGTGGTCTTGACTTGGGCTGTATTGTAGTAGTCTTGACTTGGGCTGTATTGTGGTGGCCTTGACTTGGGCTGTATTGTAGTAGTCTTGACTTGGGCTGTATTGTAGTGGTCTTGACTTGGGCTGTATTGTAGTAGTCTTGACTTGGGCTGTATTGTGGTGGTCTTGACTTGGGCTGTATTGTAGTAGTCTTGACTTGGGCTGTATTGTAGTGGTCTTGACTTGGGCTGTATTGTAGTAGTCTTGACTTGGGCTGTATTGTAGTGGTCTTGACTTGGGCTGTATTGTAGTGGTCTTGACTTGGGCTGTATTGTAGTGGTCTTGACTTGGGCTGTATTGTAGTGGTCTTGACTTGGGCTGTATTGTAGTGGTCTTGACTTGGGCTGTATTGTAGTGGTCTTGACTTGGGCTGTATTGTAGTGGTCTTGACTTGGGCTGTATTGTAGTGGTCTTGACTTGGGCTGTATTGTAGTGGTCTTGACTTGGGCTGTATTGTAGTGGTCTTGACTTGGGCTGTATTGTAGTGGTCTTGACTTGGGCTGTATTGTAGTGGTCTTGACTTGGGCTGTATTGTAGTGGTCTTGACTTGGGCTGTATTGTAGTGGTCTTGACTTGGGCTGTATTGTAGTGGTCTTGAATTGGGCTGTATTGTAGTGGTCTTGACTTGGACTGTATTGTAGTGGTCTTGACTTGGGCTGTATTGTAGTGGTCTTGACTTGGGCTGTATTGTGGTGGTCTTGACTTGGGCTGTATTGTAGTGGTCTTGACTTGGGCTGTATTGTAGTGGTCTTGACTTGGGCTGTATTGTAGTGGTCTTGACTTGGGCTGTATTTTGTTTAAAGTGAGGAAGAGTTGCTCAATGCTTCAGCCCCACTCTTTCCTCCTTGTCCATTTGATCCAATGGCTTGACTTGGTCAAGATGATTGGGAAAAGACCAGGATGCAGTAGATGACCAGCCGTGTGTCTTGTGTGTCTCAATGCGCTCTTTTTGCGTTCTCCGTCGCTGAGGTTGTCTGAAATTTCATTGAGTAATCGTCATACCGCCTACGGACTTCATCTCAGGGTCTGTTTTAGATTTTGCCTTCTCTTAGATGAGTTTCTATCCAGTGTCATCAAGTCACATCTACCCGTGATGCTGGTGTTTTTTTGTTGGTCTAGGGCCTAGGCTTTTGCTGGGGATTGAGCTCATTGCAACAAGCTTGGGTTTTTACTCAGTTTAGGCGGCGGTCAAGTATTGACCACCAATACGTCGAAGTAGACTTGTCTGCTTATGCCATATCTATGCTAGCTGTATGATATATCTTAGTTCATGTTACATCTGACAAAGCCAGCTTTATATTAGCTTTGTGATAATGTTACCTGTGTGATGAAGCACATCTTTATTACCTGTGTGATAAAGCCGACTCCATCCATCCATGGACTCCTTATCTGATGAAGACCGTGCCAATGAACTGTGACGGCTTCACTCAGCAGCATGTTCTTCACGTGCACAATGATATTCTGACCCTGAAACACCTGTCAGATAGAACGTTACCCAACAGTTCATACCTTATGTACTGAGAACGTCGTCTCTACACGTCAAGCTTTATTTGGGGGGAGGGGGGAGGGGGGCGGGGGCAGCATTTCTTTTCCCAACTCTGCATTAAAACCCTGATCCCAACTTACGTCATAATGCGACTGGATTTATTTTCCAATAATACTAATATAACATGAAACGCGACGTTACAAAAAATAAATAAATTGTAATTATTGTTTCATATAATCAGCTGATTACCATTGATTGGTCGCTAAAGGTAATGGCTGGGGGACAATTACGATATTTTTTGTATCAGTTTACCCAATAAATTGTCATTATTACATCATGTAATCCTAACCTGGCTTAGTTATATGTATACACAATAAATGTCCACCATTATATTATGAAATCCTTTCTGACATTGTCATCTGCTAGGTTTATAAATAAAATAAATATTTTGCTAGTAATAGCATCCTTCTATTTGCCACATGTGGCGCAAAAAAGGACATCTCTTTCTATCTCTCTCAGACACACAAACACACACACTTACTCACTCTTTCTTTCTCTTTCTTCCATCCTCTCTATCGTAACACTATTTCCAAGTTATTTCTTCACTGACGACTGACTTGATGAATCATTGATCAGTGTGATCTTAGGCCTTACACATCTTTACCTCTGGTGTGTTACTCTTCAGTTCATGAATTTCCTGTAGGTTTAATCCACCTATATGTCATATTCAATTCATTAAATGGAAGGCCTCCGTCTTCATAAACTTTGTAAACTTTTTAAAAAAAATGCTTTTGAAAACTTTAACCTTGATGAACTTTAAAAGATATTCCAACACTTCGAGGTCTCGGAGGATATCAACGGCATAGTTTTCAAAACAACTTGTTATCATTATCGACAATAATGAAACTGTAGAGTTATTTGTGATTATGTCTGGCGTACAGCAGGTGCGCCTACTCCATCTCCTACCTGAGCTACTTTCCATAAAACACCAAATATGCCTACTCTCTCCCCCAACTGGTTCTATTTTTTCATACACGTACCACTGGATAGATGGTGACACTTCTGATAATGTATCAACATTTCTATAAGAAATTTTGTAACTGAAACGGTCAAACATTTATTGTGTACGTGATAAAAGTGGCCTAACTTTATTGTGTACGTGATAAAAGTGGCCTAACTTTATTGTGTACGTGTACAAAAGTGTGTAGATATATGGAGGAATAAAGACTGTGGTTATGGAATGATGATAGGATTGTTGGCCACACACATTTGTAAAGACTGTGGTTATGGAATGATGATAGGATTGTTGGCCACACACATTTGTAAAGACTGTGGTTATGGAATGGTGGTAGGATTGTTGGCCACACACACTTGTAAAGACTGTGGTTATGGAATGGTGGTAGGATTGTTGGCCACACACACTTGTAAAGACTGTGGTTATGGAATGGTGGTAGGATTGTTGGCCACACACACTTGCAAAGACTGTGGTTATGGAATGGTGGTAGGATTGTTGGCCACACACACTTGTAAAGACTGTGGTTATGGAATGGTGGTAAGATTGCAGGCCACACACACTTGTAAAGACTGTGGTTATGGAATGGTGGTAAGATTGCAGGCCACACACACTTGTAAAGACTGTGGTTATGGAATGGTGGTAGGATTGCAGGCCACACACACTTGTAAAGACTGTGGTTATGGAATGGTGGTAGGATTGCAGGCCACACACATTTGTGCTACTTGAAAACAAAGAAATTGAAAGTCATCACATGCGTATCGGTCACTTTGTTGAACGGCTGACCGCTGTTCTGAGCAGGAGAGATGGGCAAATTGATCGATGTTCCCGTCATTTACCTCCAGTGGCGGACCTGGCATTGATCCGTTCACAGCAATGACCAATCTGGAATTCTTCCAACCGTCGGCAGTGATAACTTTTTCTATGGGAACCTCTTGACTTGTTTGGCCCTCTTCCACTATTGTGTACAGTTTCCCATTCTTTGGGAACAAACCCGTTCTGTTTATGTTCATTGTCAGGCGGTAGTCGATCTCCAGCCAAAACTCACAAGTATCGTGTCCCTGCAAACATTGCGTCATGACAAGGGGATTGTTGTACACGAGGCTCATCAATAAAATCAGGAATCGGTACCTGAAACTGAAAGGGAAAGACGATATGTTATATTTTATCAATTAATAAAATCATTATCAGAACCGAATCATTCATCACCGGCCATCAAATAATTACTGGCGCGAATATGATTTTAATTCCATCACATTTATCTTTAATATTTTATACATTGCTAAAAATCTATGTTACTTTATATTTTTTAAATAAATATTTATGTTTGCAGAAGCGGCGTAGAGTGGTTAAGTGTCGCCCGTGGCGGGGCCAAGAAATGTGTCGCACCCTTCCACGAAACACGCTTCCACAGTTAGATAAAAAGGTTGCAACCTACACTCTAAATTTTTTCCAGGCGCATTGTTTCTCAGGCTTTGTCAACTGTATTCTATTGCCATTCAAGACAAAAATTTCATAATAAGTCAAATGTAAAACTAAGCTCTAGAATTTGTAGTTGTAATATTATCGATTTAAATGAAGCTTTAAGATATCACGAATACAATAGAATAATATTCAAAAATAAGCTCAAGGACAAATATTTCTCCATCTAGATCGTTAGAGTCCCTGTCGACCTCCATCTTAACTGATTGCTCTACAGCAGCGGTTCTCAACCTGTGGGTCGTGACCTCTTTGGGGTTCACACGACCCTTTCACAGGGGTCGTCTAAGACCAACTGAAAGCATATATATACTCCACATTTATAACGTGTCAACGAAAATAATTTTGTGATTGAGGGTCGCCACAACGTGAGGGAATGTATTAAAGAGTCGCTGCATTAGAAAGGTTGAGAACCAGTGCTCTACTATAACCGTTGATACAATTATGTATGGCCAGCTGACTTTGCTTATTCAATTTGTTCTCCGTCTCATCATTTTAATAAGCTGTTTGAAAAGTTGCAATTACTATAGAATATGGTCTATTTTTAAGATTGTTATTAGTGTAGAATTCCTTTTAAGTTTTATTTTTCTACATATTTGATTTTGTGTCTTTGACAACAACTTATGACCACTTTCTAGAGACCGGGACAAAAACCGGTTTCAACTTGGTTGATATTTTTCATCTTTTGTGGAAAAATCTATAAAACTTACGTCATTTTCATCTATGGATGCAGTGTCGTCACTTGTAGATATGTGGCACCCGTTTGTGAGTCTGGGATGAAATGATAATCTCAATATAACCTCTAGTTTTAAGTAAACTGGAGTGGGTAGCCTCGATGAATCCTGTTTAAAATACGAACACAAATATTGGATATACACTTTGCTAAAGGAGCTGTCATCATTTAATTAACTCCTTTGAGTTACATGTAGTATTAATTTAAACATTTGCGACGAAAACCTTTATCAAACTGACAAACTTATCTTCAAATGAAATGGTCAACATTTTCTGTTCATGATATTATTCGAATGTTTCCCACATTTTACATCGCAGCCTGTTCATTTGCTTCTTTGACCAGTTGTTATGGCCCAGCCTTGCCTGCATACTTTGATAGCCTCAATTTTGGTTTAGCGCAGAGTTGTATTGTAGAGTTGTCTCCCCTGTTGTTGTTTTTTCTTCCGTCGTCACCAATGAACCATTCATGCCCCAAATTTCTCGATTGGTAAAGTTTAAACGATTTACGGGGTGTTAAGCATAGAGGTAGTACTTTCTCTCCGTCGATTGAAATTCTAGACTTTCTATTCTAGAAAATTCTGAATCACTGACTTGAAATAAGACGGTTGACCGTGACCGGTAGACGTACCAGAGATACAAGAGATGGCCAGCTAACTATGCCACCTACAGTAATACCTGCAGTTAAATTCTAATATGGAAAAAGGGAGACATGGTAAGCGCAAACTTTAAAGAAGGCACCACGATGAATGTGTCGACGATATGTCTTCTTCAGTACACAAAAAAATGAAGGAAAGGGGATAGACTGCATTCAGGTTAACAAAAAAACAGGATTTAGTGGGAAAAAAAAAATATGGGAAAACCTAGAATGGGATGTAATAATGTGTAATGTGATTCACTGTCTCTTAACCCGAGAACACTTTAGGAACTGATAGCAAAGCATGAATTGTGGGTAAATAAGAACATGAATGGGAAGAACAAGAGGAGGGGAGGGAATGGGATCAACAAAAAGGGGGCGGAGCATGTGTTTTGATGTAAAATAAGTATTCAAAGTTGTTGTCATGCGCAGAAGGTCCTTATAAACCTTGTTTCATTTTATTTTCTGAAAATGACCTATTTGTCAGAATATAATAAAACTGTCGTATTGGTGAGAATATAATAAAACTGTCGTATTGGTGAGAATATAATGACAACTGACGTATTGGTGAGCATATAATAACAACTGACGTATTGGTGAGACTATAACAACAACTGACGTATTGGTGAGACTATAATAACAACTGACGTATTGGTGAGACTATGATAACAACTGAAGTATTGGTTAGCATATAATAACAACTGACGTATTGGTGATACTATAATAACAACTGATGTATTGGTGAGAACATAATGACAACATCAGTCGTGTTTAATGTTAATGTAATTTGACGAGACATTGTTGTTTTTTAATGTTTATACTTATCCACCAACCGAAGACCAGTTCCATCAATGCAGGCCATTTGAAATCTATATCAAATGTATAAATATATATCAAATGTTTAAATCTATATTATATGTTTAAATCTATATCAGATGTTTAAAGCTATATGAAATGTTAAAATCTAGATCAAATGTTAAAATCTAGATCAAATGTTAAAATCTAGATCAAATGTTAAAATCTAGATCAAATGTTAAAATCTAGATCAAATGTTAAAATCTTGATGAAATGTTAAAATCTAGATCAAATGTTAAAATCTAGATCAAATGTTAAAATCTAGATCAAATGTTAAAATCTAGATCAAATGTTTGCAGTAATGACATTACAACTGATGTACGAGAATCCCCTCGAGAAAAACCATGGTTGACTTATTGGGCAAGTCTTACATCGGCTGCGTCAAAAAGACTTAGTCACATAGTTGTAAGTGAAAGACTTAGTCACATAGTTGTAAGTGAAAGACTTAGTCACATAGTTGTAAGTGAAAGACTTAGTCACATAGCTGTAAGTGAAAGACTTAGTCACATAGTTGTAAGTGAAAGATTTAGTCACATAGTTGTAAGTGAAAGACTTAGTCACATAGTTGTAAGTGAAAGACTTAGTCACATAGTTGTAAGTGAAAGACTTAGTCACATAGCTGTAAGTGAAAGATTTAGTCACATAGTTGTAAGTGAAAGAATTAGTCACATAATTGTAAGTGAAATTAGTCACATAGTTGTAAGTGAAAGACTTAGTCACATAGTTGTAAGTGAAAGACTTAGTCACATAGCTGTAAGTGAAAGACTTAGTCACATAGTTGTAAGTGAAAGATTTAGTCACATAGTTGTAAGTGAAAGACTTAGTCACATAGCTGTAAGTGAAAGACTTAGTCACATAGTTGTAAGTGAAAGATTTAGTCACATAGCTGTAAGTGAAAGACTTAGTCACATAGTTGTAAGTGAAAGACTTAGTCACATAGTTGTAAGTGAAAGAATTAGTCACATAGTTGTAAGTGAAAGACTTACAAGGAAAATACTGTCATTTTAAAAAAGTTAATATTTTTAACATATTAAGTGTATGTTTATGAATTTCTGTCTAACGTCATTTTCGCACTGTTCTTTAATCTCATCAACAAAAGTGACTTTACGGAGGCGAAAAATTCTAGCTCCCTGTCTTTGCTGGCACTTGAATAAAAGCCTAGTCCAAACGAAGAGATTTTCGACTCTAGTGTGCAAAATCTTTTTGGACATAGCCCCACGCGTAAATGATGAATTAATTTAGCTCCGCTGCGACCTAACCCCCTACACCAACGGCCTGTCTTATTCCATAATCATCTGCAACACCTTCTCTCTTTTAGGTCATTTAATTTTAACGCAATCCGTTCAATCAAAATGCTCATAAAGATGTCTTAAGACTGATATTTTTGTACATCTTTAGTGATTATAAAATTTTCAACATTTGAAAAAATGTTTTAAGTCTGATTCTAACACGATCAAGTTTTCGTTAAATTTATTTTTGAACGCACTATATTGTGTTACAAAAAGAAATTTGACAAAAATTAGATACAAATTTGTCGCGAATTTGACGAATGTAATCGTGTGAACTGAAGATTAGGAAACGTTTCCAGATGGAACTGTGCTCATCAACATGAATTCCATTTTAGGCCTCCGTTTAATCTTAACAATTTAACACACAGAGATTATACATAAACGCACATTGTTTCAAAGTATAGATTAGATGCACCTGCAGGTCAACACGCACTGACTTTTGAACGCAGGCAGCTGGTGGAGGGCCAAGTCTTGTAGGACAGGGACTCATAGGCGTAGTTAGGGTTAGTGCCGCCCGCAGAGGAGTAAGTCTTGTAGGGTAGGGACTCAGAGGCTTAGCTAGGGTTAGTGCCGCCCGCAGAGGGCCAGGTCTTATAGGACAGGGACTCATAGGCGTAGCTAGGGTTAGTGCCGCCCGCAGAGGAGTAAGTCTTGTAGGGTAGGGACTCAGAGGCTTAGCTAGGGTTAGTGCCACCCGCAGAGGGTCAAGTCTTGTAGGACAGGGACTCATAGGCGTAGCTAGGGTTAGTGCCGCCCGCAGAGGGCCAGGTCTTGTAGGACAGGGACTCATAGGCGTAGCTAGGGTTAGGGCCACCCACGGAGGACCAAGATTTTTCCGACATTTTCACGAAAAAAGTTCTACATTTGGCCGAAAATCCCTCCCTCCATATAGAGAAAAAAAAATAAATGACCCCCAGGCAATGCCCGGAGAGCAAAAACGATTTTTCTACAATATTGATTTCTGTTGACCACAAGCAATCGTGACGTAACAAACCAGTTTTTTTTTAAAATGTTTTTTGTTTACAAAAGGAAGATTTAAAAAGTAAACTTAAATTATTTTTATTTTTTAAAGAAATTAATTTCCATTTGACTTTTGATTTGTAAACCTATAACTTGATATTTATATTATGATTTTTTTTCATCGAGATCTTCATTTATACAACTATCATTTCATTTTGTGTATATCTGATTATACCAGTTTAGATATAACTTCATCGTCTGTTTTCCACCTGTGTTATCCTTGTGAGTCTGTTAATATTTTCATTGACTCAAGCCATGTTCTTGACGCAGCAAATGGGAAGAAAGAAGACGGTTGGTAGAAATGTTTCATTAAAAAACGTTTAAAAGGGATCCAAGAACGCCTCTGAAGATCACATCGTAAAAGTCTTTATTATGTTCAGCTCAGTCTGTGACATGGTGTGAGTGGCATGTTGTGTGTGATGTGGGTGGTGTGGTGTGGGTGGCATGGTGTGGGGTGGGTGGTGTGGGTGGCATGGTGTGGGTGGCGTGGTGTTGGTGGGTGGTGTGGGTGATGTGGTGTGGGTGGCATGGTGTGGGTGGTGTGGTGTTGGTGGGTGGGTGGTGTGGATGGCATGGTCCGGGTGGCATGGTGTGGATGGAATGGTGTGGGTGGCATGGTGTGGGTGGCATGGTGTGGGCGGCATGGTTTGGGTGGCATAGTGTGGGTGGCATGGTGTGGGTGGCATGGTGTGGGTGGCATGGTGTGGGTGGTGTGGTGTTGGTGGGTGGCATGGTGTAGGTGGCATGGTGTGGGTGGTGTGGTGTTGGTGGGTGGCATGGTGTAGGTGGCATGGTGTGGATGGCATGGTGTGGATGGCATGGTGTTGGTGGCATGGTGTTGGTGGCATGGTTTGGGTGGCATGGTGTGGGTGGCATGGTGTGGGTGGCATGGTGTAGGTGGTGTGGTGTGGTTTGTGTGGTGTGGGTAATGCCAAGCGGGTGGTTACACCGGGCGCAATTTTCGATGGTTTCCTTTCTCTCAACGAGTCAAACAGTTTAATAGCACTAACCATGAACGAGTCAAACAGTTTAATAGCACTAACCATGAACGAGTCAAACAGTTTAATAGCACTAACCATGAACGAGTCAAACAGTTTAATAGCACTAACCATGAACGAGTCAAACAGTTTAATAGCACTAACCATGGTGGAATTTTTAGACATCGCAGTGACTGGTATACTGTATACTAGTGACACGCCGGATAGGATATATAGAGAGAATTATTTAATAATACGATTTGCTACGTTGACTCCACACTACGGGATAAACCAAATCCACAATTTTACGTTACTGCCATGTCTGTTTCCTGTTTGTTTTGTTTGATACTTTATGTTCAAATCCCTTCCTTTCCATTCATCTTTAGTTTGTTTCTGTCTGGTTTTGTGCACCTACTCCTATTGTTTTCTCTTTTTTATGTAGGATACACCTATGTACATAGTATGTACATTTAAATTATACTCATTTCAATGTTTTGTTATATTGATGAAGGCATGTGCCAAAATGTCTACGTATGTAGTATGTACATTTTTTATTAAAGCGTAACATATATTGTTATATTGACACAAATAGTTCGTGTCGAATTAATTTATTTTAGCAAATGCTTATACATAGATAAATTAATTTTAATTTACATGCACTTTTTAAAAAAAAAAAAGTAAAATTCTTTCTTAAAAGTTTTTGGTGAGGTTTGAATGGTCCACGTCTTGGGGGAGATGTCCCACGATTCGCCCCTGAGCTCAGTTGTTGTCCCCAGGCAACACAAAGTCACATTAAGAATTCACATTAAATTTTCTGGAAAATGGACAGGCTGATTCATTTTCCTGGGAAAACTAGTGACACGCGCGAGATATGAAACTAGTTTTTGTGTCAACTGTGCAGTAGACGCATTTCTAATCTTACAGAAATATCCCGGGGAAGGGATGGGAGACAACTGGTCTAGGGTTGTTATACAAAATGAAGTACATTTAGAACAAGGATCCTCGAACGCATTGGCAACATAGTGGTATAGCACTCAAAGATAAAAAGTGATTAGACCAGGTGTAATACGGCTCATTCGTCCATTTGAGAGTCCTGAGATGTTGCTTTGTCCATTTATGTTAAGTTATGAAACAAAATGGTCTTAATGGCGGCAATGGGCAATTTTTAAATTACTTTGGGGTTAGTGGCCACTTAATGAATGTATGGTGGAATATAACTGGTTGCATTCGATGGGCGTAGCTTCATTTTTTCATACACCAATAAATCAAATCATCAATAATTCAATAGATCAATTAATCAATAATTCAATACATCAATAATTCCAGGTGTTTACGTTCTAGATAAACTGTTAAATCCTGACTTACATCAGCGAAGATGACAAATTGAAAAAAACTACAGTGAAATAACGTCCTATGTTGAACACTGACTGAACTGATCTATTGCACCTCCTTGCACCACCTAAAATATTACATTTAAGTTCTAAGTTGAACACTGACTGAACTGATCTACTTCCCACATTGCAATAACGAACACAGAAACATTGATCATTTTCCCAGTCGTGCTTGAAATGAGTACAAGGTCACGGGCAGGGGCATGTTTCTGGACGCCAACCCAGAGGTGTCAGTGAAATGGGGGGGATATCCCATGTGGTATCCCATTCAAAAGGTGCATGCGCGGCCTCTGTCCCCCAAAGACAAGTTACATAACTATGATTTTGATATTATTATAACCAGGTACTGAACATAATCTCTACCCCGCCCCATTTTAAGTAGGTGCAAATCCACAGAATAGAAATGGGGGCGTCAAAAATAAAAGTGGGGCGTTCTTAAATCAATAAATGTTCTTGATAATTTCAAAGCTTTTCCATTTCATATTAACATCATGGGGTCCTGTCATCACGTTCCCTATCAACTTCTGCCAACAACTAGGTAACTAAACACATGGTGCTAGTTTGTCATTCACAAAGTTGATACAAAGTTGATTAAAGCTGAAATGGCTCAAGCCCCAGTAACTAGTCAAGCGTATCTCTGACATCCGTATTGCTCTCATGTATGGGAATGTAGATGGCTGAACACTACCTGCACCTTGGTATCGAATAGCCTGGATTGGGTTCATGAACATGTCTGCTGTGTTCAATAGTATGGATTTTTTATAATTTTTAATGGTATGAATAAAGCTGTATCTAAGCTGCTCTCCCACTCGCGTAGTATCAGCTAATGAATAAAGCTGTATCCAAGCTGCTCTCCCACTCGCATAGTATCAGCTAATGAATAAAGCTGTATCTAAGCTGCTCTCCCACTCGCATAGTATCAGCTAATGAATAAAGCTGTATCCAAGCTGCTCTCCCACTCGCATAGTATCAGCTAATGAATAAAGCTGTATCCAAGCTGCTCTCCCACTCGCATAGTATCAGCTAATGAATAAAGCTGTATCTAAGCTGCTCTCCCACTCGCATAGTATCAGCTAATGAATAAAGCTGTATCCAAGCTGCTCTCCCACTCGCATAGTATCAGCTAATGAATAAAGCTGTATCCAAGCTGCTCTCCCACTCGCATAGTATCAGCTAATGAATAAAGCTGTATCTAAGCTGCTCTCCCACTCGCATAGTATCAGCTAATGAATAAAGCTGTATCCAAGCTGCTCTCCCACTCGCATAGTATCAGCTAATGAATAAAGCTGTATCCAAGCTGCTCTCCCACTCGCATAGTATCAGCTAATGAATAAAGCTGTATCTAAGCTGCTCTCCCACTCGCATAGTATCAGCTAATGAATAAAGCTGTATCTAAGCTGCTCTCCCACTCGCATAGTATCAGCTAATACAGCTTAAAAGTGCAGCTAATAGGTAGGTCATTAAGGACACATTAGTTCATCATTTACACTGATATTAATCATTTACACTGATATTAATCATTTACACTGATATTAATCATTTACACTGATATTAATCATTTGCACTGATATTAACCATTTACACTGATATTAATCATTTACACTGATATTAATCATTTGCACTGATATTAATCATTTACACTGATATTAATCATTTGCACTGATATTAATCATTTACACTGATATTAATCATTTACACTGATATTAATCATTTGCACTGATATTAATTATTTACACTGATATTAATCATTTACACTGATATTAATCATTTACACTGATATTAATCATTTGCACTGATATTAATCATTTACACTGATATTAATCATGTACACCTATATTAATCATTTACCTTAAGATTAATCATTTACACGATATTAATCATTTACACTGATATTAATCATTTACACTGATATTAATCATTTACACTGATATTAATCACTACCACTGATATTTATCATTTACACTTATTTACATCATTTACATGATAATAATCATTTACCACGACATAAATCATTTGTACAGGCTTTTAAAGATAATCGTTAACAATTTGTACGTTTTACGAAAACATAAATCCACTTCATGACACATCAACCACTACAGCCACCACCACAACCACTACCACGATTGTTCTGTTTTTTTATGATGACTTTCACAGATAGACATATCTGGTCCTTTGAAAAGATGAGACATATTTAAGAACACAATTTCAATGTCAGTTTCCCCCCCCCTCCCCACACACACACACACGCACCCACCCATCCCGTTTCCTCCCCTGTTATTGTGTAGTGGGCAGATCCTGCACTGTATGAATGGATTTTAGAAATAGGATTCCATTGATAGAATTGTAATCTGTTTAAACATCAACTCGACGTAAGTTCGTTCTTTCCTACATACTTAAAAACCAACAAGTTTTTCCAGTGTCAAAAAGTAAAGAAAAAACTTGTACCTAGAAATGTGATTGGTTACCCAACACTGGTCATTGAATCAATCGAATGTGAACAACATAAGAATGTGAAGACGACATGAGGTCAGGTTTTCTTTCAGCCATCCCTACGGGGGTGGGGGGCAGTGCCAACGGGGAAAGTCAAGTGCCCCCCCCCCCCGAGCCAAATGAGTATAATACTAAAAATGAATTTTATTTTTTTTGGTAAACCGATGCGATGTATGCTCTAAATTGTTCTGCACAACAATACGGCCAGATAACCTATTATTAGATTATTAGTGGCAGATGAAGTCTATTTTGTAGAACTGTCCATCAGTTCCATAGCTCAGTTTGGCACTAGTACTAACAGTCGTGCAGCGCTAAGTTCTTAACGTCTGCCTTATTATCGAGCGACTGCTATGAATGCCATCTGTACCTACGCAAACGAGCTCAGTGTTCACTCAGCAGTGTAAACATAGCAGACAGCGCGACTGTGATTTCTGACTCCATTCCCTGCATCTCCATCGCTCTCTCCATTCCCAATAACACCCCACCAACTATATGTCAATCTCCATTGTTTATATGCATCAGCTGACCGACCTAGCGCTTGCTATAGTAAACTGAGACGCGAAGCGATTGGCCTAACTTTTTAATTCTTCTATGCTATATTGCATTTGCATTTTGCCTTTCAAGTATATTTAATATTAAAATATCTCATTTACAAAAAATAAAATAAAATAATAATAATAAGTAATGATGAATTAATTCCATTAACATTTTGTAATAATCAACAACCGGTCATTTGTTTCAAAAGCAAAAATATGGAATTTTAGCGCCTAGCCCCTTTAAATAGACGTTTAATCAAGTGACGTTAAATCGAAAACGTTCTTATTGTTTTGACCAGAGAAGGATCATTTGGTTAGAGAACATGCCGTTGGATATCTTATTATTGCTATACGTAAAAGCAATCACGAAGAGCCAGTGTGATGCTCTTGTGCAGTGTGTGTTTGATGCTTAGGTGCAATTTCCGCTTCATGTTCATGTTCAAGGTCTGCTTGATGTTCAAGTGCACTGTCTGCTTGATGGTCATATTCAAGGTCTGATGATTTCATGTTCAAGCTCTGAATGATGTTCATGTGCAAGGACTGCGTGATGATCATGTTCAAAGTCTGCCTGATGTTCATGTGCACTGTCTGCTTGATGTTCATGTGCACTGTCTGCTTGATGATCATATTCAAAGTTACTTGACGTTCATGTTCAAGGTTTGAATGATGTTCATATTCAAGGTCTGATTGATGTTCATATTCAAGGTCTGATTGATGTTCATATTCAAGGTCTGATTGATGTTCATGTTGAAGGTCTGCTTGGTCAAACAAGCTTTCTTTTCAAATATGAACATAGGAAAGGCACATTTAGAGCAAAGGGCAACAACTACGGCATCAGGGGAACAGCTCTTATAAAAAATAATTTTGTGCACACAGATTTGAATGTGATTTTAATAAGCTTAATACTTAAACACCAGCTTAGGTCTTAAACACCAGCTCAGTACTTAAAAACCAGCTAAACACTTAAACACCAGGGTAATGCTAATCTCCTTCCATGGAATAGTAAGGTACTTTATAATGATTATTTTTTGCGACAACTTCGACGCAATGCAATGGAAAGTATGACAATGATTATAAGGAGGGCTGAAGGGACTGGTATGAGGAGGGCAGAAGGGACTGAGGTGATCACAGCGATGAAGATTTCAATCCTGATCAATCCTGCAAACAAAACTATTCAAACAATCGTAAGTATAGTATTACTCCGCTATAACGCGATGATCGGGGTCCATCAAATCGGATCGCGTTAAAAGCGGGGTCGCGTTAATCCGCGGTTTTACAATATCTAACTTTTTCCCGAGAACATGTACCGTTTATTCTATTTATAGTTCTACCGGAAGGAAGCCTCGTTTTCGGCATTAATTTTGATACCATTTTAAACGTGGTGCGTTTAGGGACTCATTTTCTACGATATTTTGAAAAGTTTTGATTTTTTTCGCTTAAAAAAAAATGGCTTTCCAAGCAATGGATAAAATGTTCAAAGAACTTAGGCCTGATGGAGTAAATGAATTTCAAATTTCGGGAGCCATGTTACGACCGCGTTATATCCGACTTCGCGTTATGGCGGGGCGCGTTATAGCGGGGTTCCACTGTATTTCAAACTAAATTTATATTATCAGGTAACTTGTTCAAAGGATATTTATATTATCATGTAAGTGGTTCAAACAACTTTTATATTATCAGGTAAGTAGTTTAAACAACATTTACATTATCAAGTAAGTTGTTCAGACAACACTTATATTATCCTTGCAGCCTATTAGTAATAATAATTGGCCAAATTAAGGGAGTCAAACACTTTAATTGGGCGCAAGTAGTAAAGCATTTGACAGCTATTGCCCCTGCACACCACACTCTGAATGAGTTGCTTCATCTCATTGCACACGTTTTATGGATTGTGGCACATTCTAAAATAAATCCATTAAATAATCTTAGAAAAATAATAATGGCAAATGACTTCCTGTTTTCTTTCTCGACAGAATCCTTTTGTTCTCGGTAGGTAAAATCTCCAAATATTACAAAAAATATATCTATCTGTATTTAAGCATATGTTTAAGGAATAATTATTATAAATTAGAAAAAAATTATCTAAAAATAATAAAGAACCATTTAGAGTATTTTATCCGCAATAGAAAGTTCCAAGATTCTTTTTATTATGAATAATATATCATCTGAGGATTACTTCTATCAATTCATAATCACATTTATCAGGAAAACCCAAATTTCGGTTGTTTTGTATGGGGTTGTAGATATTGCGAAATGAAATGTAAATTTATTTTATCCAAATGTCTTCAAAAATTATTCAATAAAAACTTTCGATTGAACTTAAAGACAATAAAGAAAGAAAACTTAGAATAATCTTATAAGAACTTAATTTAAACTTGAAAATCTTAAGCCTTACTTTTTTTTAATTTGATAACCGTGTGTGACAAAGTGTTTCCCTCTTTTGAAAGAAAAAATAAAAATTATTAAATATAATTGATTGATTTTTAAATTGTTAATGTACGACTCCAAATTTTAGCTTTGTATTTTTAGCATGTAATAAGTGTGACTTTTTTTTTTAATTTAAAGAATGTGATTTTATCAAATTTATAAAGTAATAAAAACTTAACGCTTAAAAAATTTTAAAATAAGAAAATACAGTTTAAGCTATTAAGTTAGTGCAACGAAAATTCATAGCCAAATACCACTCACAAAATTACTTATCAGTCATCCGAATAAGAACATACCATATGAAGTGGCTATTAGTTCTTTTTAATAACACTATATCAAAACCCAATTATTACGTTACAGGTTTGAACTTCGGTATAGATTTAATGTTTAAATTATCTAGATACATAATTCGCCAGCAAAGGTCAAACACACGGTTCAAACACCACGCAGGCTATTTATAGACATGCCAGAGTGTGGTTCAATAATGAGTTCACTAGTGCGCAAATATAATTGCCGATAACTACGTTATATATATATTTTTTTTTTTTGTTTTAATAACGCTATTGCGTTTGGTGGGTAATATTTTCTTTTCGGAAATGAAATCGTCTCACTTTAAGTAATGTGTAAAAAATATTCGGTTTAAAAGAGGTTGGGACATGAGAATATTAATATAGTTCATTAGATACGATAAGATAAGATTCTTTTATTGATCCAAATAAATTGAAATGTTTTTTTATTGCATTATACATTTTTAGCACATAAATAAAACAATTTGAAGACATGACATTTATAATAAATTATTCCAAACAGCCATTCAGTGAATTCTCTTAGCAAAGTCGGAGACTTATGAGTTCTCATTAAGATGTGTGACTTCAGAGGAAGCTAGCCAGTAAATTCGTACAGACTAGGGAACAAAAGAATTTGTATATCTGTCAGTCCTGGCCTGGTGGCAAGAATTCGTCCCGAACGGCTCGATCCTAAGTATCTGTGATGAAGAGGGTGGAATGTGTCATCCAAAATGTGTTTAGTTTTACAAAAGCATCTTTCTTCAAATAGTTCTTCAAGTGATGGATGTTTACTTCGTGTTATGTTCCTAGTTTTCTTGATTAGTCGGTTTATGCGGTGTTTAATATTCAGACGTTGAATTACCACACCAGCAGGTAATACTGACATTAAGCAGGCTTACAATTGTTGCACTGTAGAATAAGTTAACGACTTGCTTGTTTACACCGAAATTGTACAGTTTTTTGAGGTAGAGCAGTCTTTGGTTGAATTTCTTATACAGCATTTGGCCGTGCTCATGCCATGTCAGCTCATTAATATTGATGACACCTAACTACTTGTATGCCTACACTTTGATTTTTTATGTTGAGATCTGTAATCTGGTGTTTCCCCCTCCTGAAATCAACAACCATTTCCTTTGTTTTTGAGACATTCAGCTGGAGAAAATTTTCCTAACCCTAACCAACTGATAAAGCTTGTTACTAAATTGCGGTATAAGCCTTCTCCTTCAGATATTAAGCCAACAATGGTGGTATTATCAGCAAACTTTAAGATTGGAACGGTGTCGCTTGAACTTTGACTATCATTGGTATATATGGTATACAGTACAGAGAGAATGCAGCCGTGTGGTCCCCTGGTGCTTATTTCTCTGGTTAGAGATAATTTTTTATTTACTTTGACATATTGTGGTCGATTTGATAAAAAGTTCAGTATCCAAGCCTGAATATTTCAATTGACACCTAACGAGGAAAGTTAAGATATAGAAGAAGAAGAAGTTTCTTTATCATAAGGTGTGATTGGATAGTATTAAATGCCGATGAGAAAGAAGTCTAAGAAAAGCGCTCAGTCATATGTTTTAGGGCGGTCTAGGTGATGATAAAGTCTCTCCAAAAAAATTAAGATAGCATCCTTCGTATTTCTTGCAGGTTTGTAAGCTAGTCGGTGGAGGTCAAGTTTGTGCTGTACTTCATTTAAAATTTCTTTCAGAATTGTGTTCTCAAAAATTTTATTACAATAGAGTTAAGTGCAACAGGTCGTAAGTCGTTGTTGCAATTTACCTTATTTTTCTTTGGAATTGGTAGGATTTCTGAAGTTTTCCAAATTGCTGGTATTGTGTGAGTTACATAAGATTTATAAAATATGTAACAAAAAATGTAGGTGAGCTGCTCTGAGCATAGTGTAATGAGCCGACCACTTAATTTGTCTGGTCCCGAGGCCTTGGCTGCGTCCACTAGTTTAAATAATGACATCACTCCATGTTCGGTGAACAATAAAGTACCATTGTGTGTACTACTGCCATTAAATAAATTCATCATCTCATTGTGCACTCTTCCAAAGTCCAGGCTGTCAAAACGACAATAAAAGTCACTTAAGTCGTTTACAAAATTCTTCACGTCCTCAACACAAAAGCATTCTCGCTTCGGAGTATATCCTGTAATTTGCTTGAGTTTGATGTTTGTGTTTTCCTGATAAATGTGATAACGGTGTAATTCTGTGATCATTACTTTTTATTATTTCTTTTCAGAACTTTCAAACACATATAAAATGCTTAAAATAGTTTCTTAATTGATTCTTTAAATGTATTTGTAATTTATAATGATAATATTTAAACTTTTACTAAAATAAAAGCGAATAAATAATATTTTTTGCCCATTAAAATTTATTTCTGTAAAATAATAGAAAATAACTATGATCGTTTTTAAGAATCAGAACGTATTTAAATATTTTTAGTTCTTTGGCTTTACGGTCAGCATAGGTCATTCTTATATAATATATATATATATATANNTATATATATATATATATATATATTATATAGAACGATGTTGTTGTTGTTTTTTTTCCTTCACAGTCCTTGGGCGAGCGGTGTTTAGATTTTCATTTAAAATATGAAAACATAATTTTGTATACTCTGCGAAAAGTAAAGGGGGAGTAGATTTGTATGAGATTAACAGTGTTTCTTTTTAAAACAAAAAAAAAACTCAAGGCTGTTACAGGCGTAAGAATTGGTTGATGTTCTCCTTTAGATAAAATAATGCTTTGTTTTACAATTTTCCGATAAAATGGTAGAACAACAAGGCAAAAAGTTTGGTTACATTTTTAATGGAATAGTATAACAAGGTATGTTGACGTATGAATCAACAGACCTGACAACAAGATATGAACGTTTCGGCTTACAGCCTTCTCCAGCAAATGAAAATACAACACGAAACAGAACACAGTAAAATAAATCTTGTAATCCTTCAATTAAACATTTTTAATGAAGATACTAATAAATGAAATTCCTTTAATATAAAAGATATTTAAAATGGTATATAGATTTTGGGTGGAAATTTAAGGTAATGTTTTTACAATTTTTTGAGAAAAGAAATTAGTTCAGGGGCCCAAATACGGGTAGGGTAGACGTATAGAGTTGATCAATAGTTCTCGAAACTAAATCATGTAAGAAGCGCAAACATTATTACATAGATCCACAAATGTTTGGCCTCTTTGTGGCCTGGCGGACTAGTAAGGTGGAATCGACCGCCCGGCGGACTAGTAATGTGGAACCGACCGCCTGACGCTACACAAACCCCGTCTATGGTCTGAAGAGAGTTTTGCTTCTTACCTTTTTCTGCTTTTTTAATTTGTCCATCTGTCAACCCTGACCTAAACTATTGTGATGGATATGTTACAGGTCAAAACTTACATACTACTTAAAGGAATGTGGTCAGTACGATATCAGACCGTCTAAAGGACAAGGGTTAAAATTATAGAGCTAAAAACAATCCAAAGCAGTCTGCCTCCCATCGTGCCTGGAAGAGAAATGTAAAAAATCAATTAAAATTAAACTTAACCGAATTGATCAAAAATGTACATTAAAAATGACTCTTGGATTTTCTTTCTCTTGGGGATGCATACATGAATTCTTTAAAGTGTTGTTTTCTCTCCACCCCCCCCCCCCCCCTAAAATTGTGTTTTTTTNTACAGCCCGCTCGCTGTCTTTGACAGCAAGTCATAAAGTATTAACTGAGGTCGTCTCTGTCCATTTGTGATAGAAAAGAAAGCGTTCATTCATGATCAAGCCAGTAAACGAAATATTCAAACATGCCTGGCTTAGGATTTTGAAATGTTTAAAATTGATTAGTCCTGGGCACACCGGGAAGACGGATAACCTTGGGCAATGAAATGGGGTCATAAAAAAAAGGGGGGGGGGTTAACGTGTTGTTTTTTAAAGTTAACCTTAAAGAGCAATGCATGGTGACGTAGATTAGGTTAGTGGTTCTCAAACGTTTGAATGGGACGAACCGACTGCCTTGGTCCGATTTGCAGCAGAGGTCGTTATCATGATGACCTTGACATTGGTGTGTTTGCTGCAAGTTGTTTGAGCAGCTCATGAAATTAGGTTGACACAGAGGACCATCAGATTAGGTTAATACAGAGGACCATCATATTAGGTTGATACAGAGGACCATCAGATTAGGTTGATACAGAGGACCATCAGATTAGGTTGATACAGAGGTCCATCGCATTAGGTTGATACAGAGGACCGTCAGATTAGGTTGATACAGAGGACCATCAGAATTAATTGATACAGAGGACCATTAGCGTAAGTTGGCGTGGAAGACCATCACACAGAGATGCACAAGACAAAGGAACAGTAGACCTTTACACAAAGGAACACAAGACCACCACACTAAAACATGAAATACTTGGAACATTGAACTTTGTTGATCTAGACAGCGCTGAGATAGAGGAATCGATTTTTCTAGTGGACGCAGGTGGACGATAACGATTTCAATGCATTCAGTATTGGTTCAAGACAAATAATCGTAAGAACTACGTAGTTGTATCAGCTGACCACTCGTAAGCAAATATTATTCCCTTGAAACGGGAACAGATGTCTCAGGTCGACACACAGCGCCCTCTAGCATCAAAGTGACCGCACGACCGCGATGCAAGTTAACTCCCCTTGCAAGTGTTAACTACCGTTATGGTTTCGAAGATTGAATCTATGTTAAGATTTTGCTCGTGAAATAAACAATACGTAACAAAAGACTGAGAAAATTGTAGGCAAAAAACAGCAACGATATCAAAGCTAGTGTTATTTACAATAATCAATTTAATTATACTATTAAATTTCTATTCAAATTCGAATACAAAGTTAAACTACCCCCCCCCCCATTAAAATGTGTCTATTTTAGAACATATCCATTCGATACATGGCTGCCATGAGTGAAGACTTTCCTTCTATCACACTTTCATTGAGTTTCAGGATTGTCTTTTACAAAAATATTCTAAACTCCTAGGATCTCATTTCCAATGGTGAGTAAAAGGGACACAACTCTATTATTTAGAAACCTATATTCATGTGTGTGCCTGTGATTTTATTGAACGACTTCTCAAACATGGATCGGTTCATTATCTGACGGTTTTTTGTTGACATAATTTCATTTGCAAAAT
Organism: Lymnaea stagnalis; assembly: GCA_964033795.1. Classification (NCBI taxonomy): domain Eukaryota; kingdom Metazoa; phylum Mollusca; class Gastropoda; family Lymnaeidae; genus Lymnaea; species Lymnaea stagnalis. Next base: position 117,557 of record CAXITT010000012.1, read on the forward strand.
TAACTAACAATGTTATAGATCTGACATTACTTTTTTTTTAAAAACACATCCGGGGAAAGGCCAGGTAAATGAGCTATTAAAGTATAAATAGTTCAACTCACAGAATCCATTGGGGTTTGATTTATAGAAGAAGTCTCCACACTTGAATAAATCACTCGGCGCTGTTGGCTGACGTGCGAACGATTCATTGAACATAAGAATCATCCCGTCCATGCTGTGTAACTCTATGTGACAGTGCATCAACCGCACGCCTGGGTTATCTGCCTTGATCCGCAAGACGACGTAGCTGTCAGAGAAGCCAACGAATTCAGTTCAAGATTTTAGTCAATGAATTCAGTCCATAATTCGGTCCAAGATTTTAGTCAAGGAATTCAGTCTAAGATTTTAGTCCAGAATTGAATCCAATTGAATGTCTAGTTAATGAGAAAACATAGAAACATTAAACACCTTTGAATGCCTAGTTAATGGGAACACATAGAAACATTAAACACCTTTGAATGCCTAGTTAATGGGAACACATAGAAACATTAAACACCTTTGAATGCCTAGTTAATGGGAACACATTGAAACATTTACACCTTTGAATGCCTAGTTAATGGGAACACATAAAAACATTAAACACCTTTGAATGTCTAGTTAATGGGAACACATTGAAACATTAAACACCTTTGAATGTCTAGTTAATGGGAACACATAGAAAAATTAAACACCTTTGAATGCCTAGTTAATGGGAACACATAGAAACATTAAACACCTTTGAATGTCTAGTTAATGGGAACACATAGAAACATTAAACACCTTTGAATGTCTAGTTAATGGGAACACATTGNACAACCATTTTTATCTCACAAAGATCTTCGGTTGATTTTGTGTTAAGTTAGCCATCAACACAACCATTTTTATCTCACAAAGATCTTCGGTTGATTTTGTGTTAAGTTAGCCATCAACACAACCATTTTTATCTCACAAAGATCTTCGGTTGATTTTGTGTTAAGTTAGCCATCAACACAACCATTTTTATCTCACAAAGATCTTCGGTTGATTTTGTGTTAAGTTAGCCATCAACACAACCATTTTTATCTCACAAAGATCTTCGGTTGATTTTGTGTTAAGTTAGCCATCAACACAACCATTTTTATCTCACAAAGATCTTCGGTTGATTTTGTGTTAAGTTAGCCATCAACACAACCATTTTTATCTCACAAAGATCTTCGGTTGATTTTGTGTTAAGTTAGCCATCAACACAACCATTTTTATCTCACAAAGATCTTCGGTTGATTTTGTGTTAAGTTAGCCATCAACACAACCATTTTTATCTCACAAAGATCTTCGGTTGATTTTGTGTTAAGTTAGCCATCAACACAACCATTTTTATCTCACAAAGATCTTCGGTTGATTTTGTGTTAAGTTAGCCATCAACACAACCATTTTTATCTCACAAAGATCTTCGGTTGATTTTGTGTTAAGTTAGCCATCAACACAACCATTTTTATCTCACAAAGATCTTCGGTTGATTTTGTGTTAAGTTAGCCATCAACACAACCATTTTTATCTCACAAAGATCTTCGGTTGATTTTGTGTTAAGTTAGCCATCAACACAACCATTTTTATCTCACAAAGATCTTCGGTTGATTTTGTGTTAAGTTAGCCATCAACACAACCATTTTTATCTCACAAAGATCTTCGGTTGATTTTGTGTTAAGTTAGCCATCAACACAACCATTTTTATCTCACAAAGATCTTCGGTTGATTTTGTGTTAAGTTAGCCATCAACACAACCATTTTTATCTCACAAAGATCTTCGGTTGATTTTGTGTTAAGTTAGCCATCAACACAACCATTTTTATCTCACAAAGATCTTCGGTTGATTTTGTGTTAAGTTAGCCATCAACACAACCATTTTTATCTCACAAAGATCTTCGGTTGATTTTGTGTTAAGTTAGCCATCAACACAACCATTTTTATCTCACAAAGATCTTCGGTTGATTTTGTGTTAAGTTAGCCATCAACACAACCATTTTTATCTCACAAAGATCTTCGGTTGATTTTGTGTTAAGTTAGCCATCAACACAACCATTTTTATCTCACAAAGATCTTCGGTTGATTTTGTGTTAAGTTAGCCATCAACACAACCATTTTTATCTCACAAAGATCTTCGGTTGATTTTGTGTTAAGTTAGCCATCAACACAACCATTTTTATCTCACAAAGATCTTCGGTTGATTTTGTGTTAAGTTAGCCATCAACACAACCATTTTTATCTCACAAAGATCTTCGGTTGATTTTGTGTTAAGTTAGCCATCAACACAACCATTTTTATCTCACAAAGATCTTCGGTTGATTTTGTGTTAAGTTAGCCATCAACACAACCATTTTTATCTCACAAAGATCTTCGGTTGATTTTGTGTTAAGTTAGCCATCAACACAACCATTTTTATCTCACAAAGATCTTCGGTTGATTTTGTGTTAAGTTAGCCATCAACACAACCATTTTTATCTCACAAAGATCTTCGGTTGATTTTGTGTTAAGTTAGCCATCAACACAACCATTTTTATCTCACAAAGATCTTCGGTTGATTTTGTGTTAAGTTAGCCATCAACACAACCATTTTTATCTCACAAAGATCTTCGGTTGATTTTGTGTTAAGTTAGCCATCAACACAACCATTTTTATCTCACAAAGATCTTCGGTTGATTTTGTGTTAAGTTAGCCATCAACACAACCATTTTTATCTCACAAAGATCTTCGGTTGATTTTGTGTTAAGTTAGCCATCAACACAACCATTTTTATCTCACAAAGATCTTCGGTTGATTTTGTGTTAAGTTAGCCATCAACACAACCATTTTTATCTCACAAAGATCTTCGGTTGATTTTGTGTTAAGTTAGCCATCAACACAACCATTTTTATCTCACAAAGATCTTCGGTTGATTTTGTGTTAAGTTAGCCATCAACACAACCATTTTTATCTCACAAAGATCTTCGGTTGATTTTGTGTTAAGTTAGCCATCAACACAACCATTTTTATCTCACAAAGATCTTCGGTTGATTTTGTGTTCTCTGAATCGTAACCTCTTGTACAAAGACATTGACGGAGAAGCGACGCCTAGCGTCAAGACTACTCAAGACATACGTCAGCTCGTCATTATACATCATTCATCAAAAGTCAAGTTACAATAAAATCATCAATGCTAGGTGCTTGGTTCTATGGCATTCTGTGAAACTAACGAACTGCAGCAAAGAACGCGGTGATATAATTAACAAGGTTTGCCAAGCTCGTTCACGAGAAGCCTCGCCTCGGTGTTAAAGACGTTTGTAGCTTGTTACTGGAACATGCATTTCTAAGGCCTAGTTAATAAGATGGGTAATGGACACTTATAAAAACATCAGAGCTCAGAGCGGTGGAGCGGAAGTGACAACAATTTGTCCGTAGCGCTGAATGGAGCGGAGATAACAACACTTGGTCCAGAGCAGTGCTTGATCATATGTGACAACACTTGGTCCAGAGCAGTGCTTGATCATATGTGACAACACTTGGTCCAGAACAGCGCTTGAGCATAGGTGACAACACTTGGTCCAGAACAGTGCTTGAGCATAGGTGACAACACTTGGTCCAGAACAGTGCTTGAGCATAGGTGACAACACTTGGTCCAGAACAGTGCTTGAGCATAGGTGACAACACTTGGTCCAGAGCAGTGCTTGAGCATAGGTGACAACACTTGGTCCAGAACAGTGCTTGAGCATAGGTGACAACACTTGGTCCAGAACAGTGCTTGAGCATAGGTGACAACACTTGGTCCAGAACAGTGCTTGAGCATAGATTAATGGGAACACATTGAAACATTAAACACCTTTGAATGCCTAGTTAATGGGAACACATTGAAACATTAAACACCTTTGAATGCCTAGTTAATGGGAACACATTGAAACATTAAACACCTTTGAATGCCTAGTTAATGGGAACACATTGAAACATTAAACACCTTTGAATGCCTAGTTAATGGGAACACATAGAAACATTAAACACCTTTGAATGTCTAGTTAATGGGAACACATAGGAACATTAAACACCTTTGAATCGCTTACTAAAGGGAGATAAAAGACGATGCTTACCCTCCTGTTGGTATAATGATTGTGTCCTTCCGGGGCGTGAACCCCAAGTTCAGTCCAGGTACATTGTTACCTCCCCATGATTTGTTGGCCCACGTGGCATCATTACAATAACTTTTTTCTCTATCAGGATTTCCCCTGCAGTCTATGTCGAGATTTTCTTTGAGAAACATTCCTGAATCAATAACACGTGACAACAGATGATAATGTTATCAATCAATCTGACAATGTTATCAATCGATATGACAAGGTTATCAATCAATCTGGCAATGTTTTCAATCAACATGACAATGTTATTAATCAATATGACGATTTTATCAATTCAATATGAGACTATCAATTAATTTGAAAAGGTAGCGATCAACACAACCATTTTTATCTCACAAAGATCTTCGGTTGATTTTGTGTTAAGTTAGCCATCAACACAACCATTGTTATCTCACAAAGAAGTTCGGTTGATTTTGTGTTAAGTTAGCCATCAACACAACCATTTTTATCTCACAAAGATCTTCGGTTGATTTTGTATTAAGTTAGCCATCAACACAACCATTTTTATCTCACAAAGATCTTCGGTTGATTTTGTGTTAAGTTAGCCATCAACACAACCATTTTTATCTCACAAAGATCTTCGGTTGATTTTGTGTTAAGTTAGCCATCAACACAACCATTTTTATCTCACAAAGATCTTCGGTTGATTTTGTGTTAAGTTAGCCATCAACACAACCATTTTTATCTCACAAAGA
>CAXITT010000012.1:122938-142745 GCA_964033795.1 Lymnaea stagnalis
CATAGGTGACAACACTTGGTCCAGAACAGTGCTTGAGCATAGGTGACAACACTTGGTCCAGAACAGTGCTTGAGCATAGGTGACAACACTTGGTCCAGAACAGTGCTTGAGCATAGGTGACAACACTTGGTCCAGAACAGTGCTTGAGCATAGGTGACAACACTTGGTCCAGAACAGTGCTTGAGCATAGGTGACAACACTTGGTCCAGAACAGTGCTTGAGCATAGGTGACAACACTTGGTCCAGAACAGTGCTTGAGCATAGGTGACAACACTTGGTCCAGAACAGTGCTTGAGCATAGGTGACAACACTTGGTCCAGAACAGTGCTTGAGCATAGGTGACAACACTTGGTCCAGAACAGTGCTTGAGCATAGGTGACAACACTTGGTCCAGAACAGTGCTTGAGCATAGGTGACAACACTTGGTCCAGAACAGTGCTTGAGCATAGGTGACAACACTTGGTCCAGAACAGTGCTTGAGCATAGGTGACAACACTTGGTCCAGAACAGTGCTTGAGCATAGGTGACAACACTTGGTCCAGAACAGTGCTTGAGCATAGGTGACAACACTTGGTCCAGAACAGTGCTTGAGCATAGGTGACAACACTTGGTCCAGAACAGTGCTTGAGCATAGGTGACAACACTTGGTCCAGAACAGTGCTTGAGCATAGGTGACAACACTTGGTCCAGAACAGTGCTTGAGCATAGGTGACAACACTTGGTCCAGAACAGTGCTTGAGCATAGGTGACAACACTTGGTCCAGAACAGTGCTTGAGCATAGGTGACAACACTTGGTCCAGAACAGTGCTTGAGCATAGGTGACAACACTTGGTCCAGAACAGTGCTTGAGCATAGGTGACAACACTTGGTCCAGAACAGTGCTTGAGCATAGGTGACAACACTTGGTCCAGAACAGTGCTTGAGCAAAGGTGCGATGACGTCAGGATTTAGATCAAATCATCTTATGTATGTGTGAGCCTCTGTGTGTGTACCTATCTGTGTGTGTAGCTGTATGTGTACCTTATATTGTGTGTCAGTGTGTGTGTACCTACGTGTGCGTACCTGTATGTGTGCCTGTGTGCGTACCTGTATGTGTGCCTGTATGTGTGCCTATGGTTGTGTGCCTGTATGTGTGTGTTTGCCTATGTGTCTGCACCTGTATATGTGCCTGTGAGGATGTGTGTGTTTACAAAATGAGTTCATCTACACAATAGCACTATTGATATAGATCTCTAGATAGCGTTCAACTCTACCTGTTTCTGGATCATATGTTGGGTAGCCCATCTTGACAACATGAAAACTGTGCCCATGCATGTGTATAGGATGAGCCCAACCTTTGCCATTGCCCATGTTTGTTAACACAATCTGATAGATTTTGTTGTACTGGAAAAGAAGTTTTATTAAGTATTATTTTGTTAAAGGTGAATCCTCCAACGCAGCTGTTGATCGACAAATAAACAATGCCGTCATACATATGGCCATACTTTGTTTCACATATTTACTTTTACCCAACCTGATTGCAGTCCCCCCCCCGCCCAAAACCCTAGTATTACATTTGTCATACATTTAAACATACCATCCTACATTGCGTGTCTCTTATATCCGCAAATTCTTACGACTGTTAAAAATAATAAGGCTATAATCATACTACATCACCACTTTTTCCCGACATTGCACTTCTTGTGTTTTATTATTACCTTATATTTCCATACATTTCATTACCTCACTCTACCTCTGGAACCATTAATATATTACTTTAGCATTTTAATCCTACAACTAATTACCTCACCTCTTTTCCTAGAAAATTAGGCCTATCTAATAAATATTGTCATAAATCACTTCTCCTCTATTCCTACATAATTAGCTCATATCTCTTATCATACAATTACCTACCCTCTATTACCACAATATTGCCTCGTTTCTAGTTTACCATAACATGAGCTCTTCTCCATTACCACAACATTACCACACTTATATCACTACAAAATTACCTAACCTATGTTACCACATATTTACCTCACCTGTAGAGTAACTGAGTAGGAACAAGTGCAGACTTTGTCTTCTCCACATTGATCGTCGTCGCAGGCTGTTGATATCTCTTTGGGTTGAGTGAGAGCCGAGACGTGCGGGAACTGGACACAGAATACAAAAGTTGCTTCATATAATCAAAAACTTGACATTCAATTGAAAGTTTCTTCATACGATCACAACTAGACACACAATTAACAGTTTATTCATATGATCGAAATAACAACTCATTTTTTGTCAAACTTTTTCCAAACCACTCGGTATAATATACGTGTTATACAGTTGAAATAGTATACAAGCTGTAAATGTCAACTATGCTGTAGCTACAGGACAGATTTTAAGTCAAAATACGGATATTCTTATCAGACGCTAAGATATTTATAATTCATATTTTATTACATTTATTATATTCATAACAGTTTAATGAAAAAAACAAAAAAACAAAAACAAAGCTCTATCAAAAACTGGCATGGTATGAAGCAATAGAAGGTGTGTGTACTTATGTAGTGACAAGATGTTTGAACAGTTTCTGTCACAGCATTGTTACACGGACTAGTAACTTCTCATTTGGTTAAGAACTTGTTACTGTATTTTCATCATATCCTGCCACATAATCCTGCTGACCTACATCATGCCATCTTTAAAAAGTTACCATAAACCTCCTTCCATTTATAGATGTCGTCTGCTGTGGTCCAGGAAAACCAAAGTTAAAGAAAAGGTCCTCAATCTCCACGCCACCACCCTCCCCAGGAACATCCTGGTCAGTTGTGGCATTAAGTTGACCGATGTGTATGCAATCGATGTTTTCCTTTGTAGGGTAATACGAGAATGGACAGTTGACCACCAGACATCTGTGAAGGTATCATCATATCAAACGACTGGCCACATAATCACAAACAGATATAAGACGAAATTTAAATTGTACGTAAAGTACGGTACCCGTAGATGGTAATGAAAGATGAGTACATGACGTCAGCAGCATCTTCCTAAACCATTAACCATTTTTCTTTTATGCTTATTTATTAACTGATTGACTAAAGTATTTAAAAAAGGGACGAGTAGAGATCAGTGTTTAGTAATAAATTAATATAATTGTTAAGATATAAACTGAGATCATTGTTTAGTAATAAATTGAGATTATTGTTTAGTAATAAATTGAGATCATTGTTAAGTAATAAATTGAGATTATTGTTTAGTAATAAATTGAGATCATTGTTAAGTAATAAATTGAGATTATTGTTTAGTAATAAATTGAGATCATTGTTAAGTAATAAATTGAGATCATTGTTAAGTAATAAATTGAGATCGTTACGCTTTTTTTATGGAAAGTGGGGGTGGGGGGTGGGGGGGGGGGATAAAAGGCTGACTTTAGGTTCACATCGCACTAAACATGTAATAGAATTAATCAGGTAGAAAATAAATATTGAATAAAAGCGTGAAACGGCAAAGCTGATAATTAATGATGTAGCGCCCGCGACATAGTTTATCGGACAAAATATTTTTTTTAATAATAATAAAAGAATTCAAAACAGGTTAAATTTCTATAGTGAAGCGTATTGATCGCTACTTTAAGTTGTCTAACGTCTAACGTAAGCTGATACATTTCCTTCGTGTTGTCTGATTCTTGATAACATTTTCAATAAAACGAACATCTCTGCTCCCTGGGATAACGCTTTTGAAATCCTCTCCTACTATAAAAATAAAGACTAAGAAATACAAATTACTGACCTGCTCGTAGATGTACATCTTCTCGGCACTGACCATGGCTCCCCTTCTGGTGCACCGTTGTAGCTTAAAATAGCCTCTGCCACGTTTGTCCCATTCACTTCTAGAGTGACTGCCCTTACCCAGTAGTTTCGAACACTCTGATTGGTTGTAATCAAGAAGTCGTAGCGTTCACCTGGGTTGATGATAATGGACTCCACCACAACGGGTTGCAGATCGTAGCTTTATAAAATGTAATAGCAACAACAATATTTCAGCGTACACAATTTGAGTTGTTGGGGGGCGGAGGTTGATCTTTTTATATTAAAAATTATTTTTAAAGGACACGATATCTTTAACAAAAAGTAAAATGAGTCAAGGCAGTGGACATGGAACATGGTAGGCCCTACTAAGTAATCAAGTATTCAGCTTCATAGTCAATATTATGCTTGTTTTTTTAATAAATGTGTTGTTTTTATTGCCTTATTTGTGCATAGAAACCATGTTTATTGGAAATTTTAACTACAAATATCTGGAAATATATATATAAATACGTTATTAGGATAGATTAAATGTATGTCGAGATTAAGCTGTGTAGCAAACGTACAATCTCACTTTGATGGTCTAGAGTTCAATCCCCACCAAAGCCCAGTCAAACAAGAACATAACCAGCACCCCGGCAGGATGGGACGCGTCAACCTTGAATGGCAACCCTTCTAAGAGAAGGAAACTCTGAATTCAAAACCCGTAGATGGAGTCAAGTAGGTGGATAACATGGATACAATGAAACATTCCCCCAACTCCTGTGACGCCACTAGTGTCAAGCTGTATCATTCAAATGATGATCCCTTGGGTTATCCAGTGGCGTGGAGAGAGGCGATTTGCTGTGTAGGGAACCAGCTTATAATCCTAAAGAATAATCCCAGGCCTTGTGGATATTGTCCTGCGAAGTCTACTTCATCGTCACATTGCAACGGACGAATGACAGTAAGAAAAACAAAAAACAACAAACGTACAATCTCTATTGCAGAACTCTCAAAAGTCAGTTATTTTGACTTTTCGATGGTTTTTCCCCACCATTTATTTTAAATGCATAGTTTCACTGTATCTGTTAGTTAAAAACACAGATTGGAAGTACCAGTTTCTATTTTTAAATTTAAGAAAATTAGTTCGGTCATGACACGACTCTTGTCCACCACCTTAAAAATCCGTTCACATGTCGCTGACGCAAAGAAGGGTAGTCGAATAAAATCAGACATTTTACGCTCAACATAGATCTCCCGACGATGTTGTTGATAATATTTCAAATCAAGACATGACAATATTCTAATGATAACAAGTGGAAGACCATAATGACTTTGATTTGTGGTCATTTCTGCCTGATAGATTGAAATTTGGGGGGAAATAGATTTACATAGATTATTGTTGATGACAGTAAGTGTTTGACTACATAAAATTATAAGTTGTAACCAAGTATTGAAGCTTTATTATATTTCATTATATCATTTTTATATGCATAGTAGCTGAATTTTATTATGTTTATATTGTATACGATAAGAAGTGCCAATGAATTTTCAGTCTATAATTTATTCTGAGTGAAAAATAACTTTAAACTTTCGATTTTTAATTTTTAAAAATTAAATTGAATTTGAATTTAACTTTTTCCGTTAAAAAAATGTGTGTCCTTATTTGACAGTATCAGAATGAGGACCAGGACATTGGGCAAGCCTATCATCATGGCAGTGCTACGCCTGCCTTCAGACTCAGCTACCAACTGGAAACTAACTAAAACAAGACAAGTTAAGAAGTACTTTAACCTTTATTTCATTGTAAACTTTAATTTACTTCAACAAGGCTGGAGATGCTTTGTAAATGTGCACAACCAATGCATCAGTAATGTTAGGGCAACTAAGCCAACTTTGTTTTAAAACTGGACATTTAAAATAATGAAAAAAGGTCTAACACTCTACGAGCCCCATTTGTCTAACACTCTACGAGCCCCCATTTGTCCAACACTCTACGAGCCCCATTTGTCTAACACTCTACGAGCCCCCATTTGTCTAACACTCTACAAGCCCCCATTTGTCCAACACTCTACGAGCCCTCATTTGTCCAACACTCTACGAGCCCCATTTGTCTAACACTCTACGAGCCCCCATTTGTCTAACACTCTACGAGCCCCCATTTGTCCAACACGCTACGAGCCCCCATTTGTCCAACACGCTACGAGCCCCCATTTGTGTGAACTGTTACTGGATAAAAAGAGTTTATTTCTGGATTATGGATTTCCTATTTTTTTTTAGTTTATCCCAATATACAGGTCTAAGCATTAAGTTTATAAAAAAAATTAGGAGACCACTGGTTAGCAGTTACAGGACTTGTATGCCAGTTTGATCCTTGGACAAACCATTTTAACTATATATATATATATATATATATATATATATATATATATATATATATATAATAGAAAAAAAAATATATAAAAAATTAGGAGATCACTGGTTTGCATTTACATGAATTATGTGTTAGTTTGATACTTGGACAAACCATTTTATATATATATATATATATATATATATATATATATATATATATATATATATATATATAATAGCAAAAGAAGATTAGGACATGGTCATTTCATAAATATAACATAATAATGTCAAGGACCAACACAACTGTTAATGAAGTATTGGTTTTTCAGATTCAATATCTAGTTAAAGTGTACAAATTGTTCTTGAATTCATGTGTATACGTACAGCTCCTCTGCCTAGTTGATTGGATTGTGGTAAAAGAATAGTTGATAAAAGATTTCAGGTTTTGAATAAATACAAATAATGTGGAAACTTTGGTTAGTCAAAGAAAACAACAGTGGTCAAGAGTCTTTATTTTTCATTTAACTGAAATGTCTTAACACAGCTTTTTTGTCTGTGTACTCAGTGTTGTATTTTTCTGTTTTAATTGTTCAAAAAATTATGCTCCTCTTATATTGTTTGCTAATAATAATATTATAATGGTATAATGGTATAGTGGTATAACAGTAAAATGGTATAGTGGTATAATGGTATAGTGGTATAATGGTATAGTGTATAATAGTATAATGGTATAATGGTATAGTGATATAATGGTGTTATGGTATAATTGTATAGTGGTATAATGGTATAGTGGTATAATGGTACAGTAATATAACGGTATGGTGGTATAATGGTATAATGGTATAATGGTATAATGGTATAATGGTATAATGGTATAGTGGTATAATGGTATAATGTATAATGGTATAGAGGTTTAATGGTATGCTGGTATAGTGGTATAATGGTAAAATGGTATAGTAATATAATGTATAGTGGTATAATGGTATAGTAATATAATGGTATAGTGGTATAATGGTATAATGCTATAATGGTATAATGGTATAGAGGTTTAATGGTATACTGGTATAGTGGTATAATTGTATAATGGTATAATGGTATCTCTCTCATGAAACCCTTGCTTTGTTTAATTTTTTTTAAATAAATGAGGCAAATGATAACATTTCATTATTTTAATGCATTTTATAAATATGCATAATAAATACAGAAATGTTGATGTGTTTAGCAAGTGCATACCATCGATTGCTAAATAAACATTTCTTTGCTTCCACCTGTTTGTGATAATATATCTTTTTTTTTTTTTTTTTTTTTTTTAAGATGCCACAAGTGTCAAGGGGTGATCATCAATCGACAATCTGAAAGGGTATAAGTTACCAGCACCTATCACATGGAACCTGTAGATAACAAAAATAAATTATGTTCAGAACTAATTTCTTAACAACATGAAAATTTCATTTATTTGTCCAATTGTCGTTTTTTTTTAAAACTAAAGCCCAGAACTCCGTGGGAGTAAAACTCGCAGGCTCCACTCGAAATGCCAAATGTACACTCCAGAGCCTACGGACCTCACACCACACACCTCACACCACACAGTTAATCTGACAAGATTATAGTTCACCCAATACAGAGGTCATAAACCTATTCATGGCAAAGAGCCAAATATTATTTTTTTATCTTGTAACTAGTAACATCCAAGAGCTAAATGAGAAAGAAGAAAGAGCCAAATATTAAATTGTGATCATTTAAGTATCAGTATCAAAGAGTTACAAGAAAAAAGATCAAATGAACAGATGCGGCTCGCTAGCCGTAGGTTCATGACCTCTGACCTAATAACTCGAACAACCTGACAACACAACGGTTGACCTAACCACGACTGTCGAGACTCGACAAAATACATGTAATGTACTGAAGACAAATTCCCATTCATTAGAATCAACAAAAGCATTTCATCCTATCTTATCTTAGCATCTTATGAAATTGATTAATTCCAATCATCTAGGGTGCCAATTATTCAGTATCAACCCCCCCCCCCACAGCTTCCCCCGGTTAGGACCCATAGTTACGGACCGTTATGGTTAAAAAATATTCGTTTAAACTAATATATTTTTTATTTAAAAAAACACATTAAATTATACGGGGGGGGGGGGGGGGGAGGGCTGTACTAAATCAAGTGTAAAGGTAACTCATGAACTATCCAGTAACTCACACTTATAAAAACGTGTACCTGTAAGTCTGGTTGAATGTGACGTTGTACTTGTATAAAGGGGCCTGGTTATGAACGCCGTACCGGTAGTTGTACGGGGAGTTGTATCTGTAGGTGTAGTAGCGTCCCATGCCATTTATGAGCCCTGAATGAAACTGAAACATGCTGTTTGGGGGTGGGGGGGGGCAAAGAAATTTCAAACAAAATTATCAGTCGTTGTAATAATCCTAGCTTTTGTAATAATATTATCTGTTGTAATAATATCAGCTGTTGTAATAATAACAGATGCTGTAATAATATCAGCTGTTGTAATAATATCATATGTTGTTAAAATATCAGCTGTTATAATAATAACAGATGTTGTAATAATATCAGCTATTGTAATAGTTTCCCCTGTATTAATTCAACGAGTAGTTCACATCTGATAATAGCTTGACTCAATCGTCCATTGCAATCACTGATCTCCTGGAGCTGCTAAGCCTGGAGACCATAACTTACTAAACAAATTTTTTGTTAAACATTTTGTATGTTGTGTGCGCTAAATACTGACTCCCCACTAAAATCTGTGCATACTGACTCCCTACTAACTTCTGTGCATACTGACTCTCTACTAAATTATGTGCATACTGACTCACTACTAACTTCTTTGCATACTGACTCACTACTAACTTCTGTGCATTCTGACTCCCTACTAACTTCTGTGCATACTGACTCACTACTAACTTCTGTGCATACTGACTCACTACTAACTTTTGTGCATACTGACTCACTGTTTAACTTTGTGAATACTGACTCCTCCCTAAACTATATGCATACTGACTTCTTTTGTGAACTATGTGCACACTGACTCCCTATTTAACTCTGTTCATGCTGACTCCCTTCTAAAGTTTTATGACTGAAACAAGAATTACAACATAATACATGTATGGTCAATTGAATTATTTGTTTAGCCGACTCACCAGAATATGCCACCCTCTAAGGAAGTAGTCGACACCTGAATATGCGACCCTCCACGGAAGTAGCCAACCCACCTGAATTTGCCACCCTCCAAGGAAGTAGACGACCCACCTGAATATGCCACCTTCCAATGAAGAAGTTTCTTTAATTCTCATCCCATTAACGTAGTTTCCATTAAGCATTTTCTCATGAGATAGATTTGAATCGAAGTCGTGGTTCCAGTCCTATGGAGGAATCAATTACTTCATTGCAAATAACAACACTTTAGACATTTTTAAGATCAACAATATCATTGTTTTTTAAATTAATAAAATAGTTTCCAGATACATTGTGCAAATCTCAACCTGTTTATATGTTGGCAAGCTGGTAACAGTACATCTTGTTGACCTGGCTGTAACGCTTTATTCCCTGTCCTACTTACAATTAAGACGCTTTATGACCTATACCTGTAACATCATGATCAATGATTCCATATCAGGTTCCTTATCTCTGATGATAAAAGCCCCAACGAGACCCATCGACAGCTGTGTCCCGACATGAGAATGGTACCAGAACGTCCCCTTCGGATAGGCCTTGAACTTGTATGTGAACTCTTGGCCCGGAAGTATTGGACACTGAAAGACACGATATGTTACAGGGCGGTGAATTTTGAGCAAATAAAATTGATTTGTATTCCCGACACGATTCTAACAGAATAGACTTTTGGTAAACTGGAAGATGGGATGCCATGATTTTCAACACAGCCGCCATCTTGGTTGAAAGGCCCACTTAGTTCTATGACTAAATCTATGTCAATGTATCTCTAAACCTAGGGACCTAGCTAGTGAAAGAGCTTATGAGACATGGTTAGTGATAGAGCTTGTGAGACATGGTTAGTGATAGAGCTTGTGAGACATGGTTAGTGATAGAGCTTGTGAGACATGGTTAGTGATAGAGCTTGTGAGACATGGTTAGTGATAGAGCTTGTGAGACAGTTAGTGATAGAACTTGTGAGACATGGTTAGTGATAGAGCTTGTGAGACATAGTTAGTGATAGAGCTTGTGAGACATGGTTAGTGATAGAGCTTGTGAGACATGGTTAGTGATCGAGCTTGTGAGACATAGTGATAGAGCTTGTGAGACATAGTTAGTGATAGAGCTTGTGAGACATAGTTAGTGATAGAGCTTGTGAGACATAGTTAGTGATAGAGCTTGTGAGACACGGTTAGTGATAGAGCTTGTGAGGGTACAGTACAAATGTTTATATTAGTAATAAATGTATACTTTGTGGACACCTGGAGTTGATGATTGCATAAATTACGTCACGTTCTGCTGTGGTCTTTCTCAACACACAGATGCCCAAATATGTTTTAAATATTGTTTTATTGTTCGTGCTACGCATGCAAAATGACCAGGGTTTCAACTACTTTACTTGGGCTGTATTGAGGTGTAGGTAGAGTTTTTCAATGCGTTAGTCTTACTTTTTTGTCCTGTCTTTTTTATCATATGGCAAGACTTAGTCAAGATCAGTGGGGAAAGACCAGGATGCAGTAGATGACCAGCCGCGTGTCTTGTGTGTCTCACTGTTCTCTGTTTTGCGCTTGACGTCGCATTGGTTGTCGGAAATTTCAATGCGTCATTGTCATACCGCCTATGGAACTGCATCTCAGGGTCTGTTTTATATTTTACCTTCTCTTAGATGAGTTTCTATCCAGTGTCATCGAGTCCCAGCTACCCGTGATGCTGGTGTTGTTTTTGTTGGTCTAGAGTCTTGGCTTTTGCTGGGGATTGAGCTCATTGCCACAAGCTTGGGTTTTTACTCTGTTTAAATGATTGTCCAGTATTGGCCACCAATACGTCGAAGTAGACCTGTCTGCTTATGCCATATCTATAATAACTGTATGATATATCTTAGTTCATGTTACATCTGAAAAAGCCAGCTTTATATTAGCTTTGTGATAATGTTACCTGTTTGATGCAGTACATTTGTATTACCTGTGTGATAAATCCCATCTTTATTACCTGTGTGATAAAGCCGACCCCATCCATCCATGGACTCCCTATCTGATGAAGACCGTGCCAGTGAACTGTGATGGCTTCACTCAGCAGCATGTTCTTCACGTGCACAATGATATTCTGACCTTGAAACACCTGTCAGATAGAACGTTATCCAAAAGTTACAAGCTTATGTACGTATGACGTCGTCCCCACGCGAAAAGCTTTATTGGTGAGGCAGCATATCTCTTCCCAACTCTGCATTAAAGACCCGGACCCCAACTTACGTCATAATGCGACAAGATTTATTTTCCAACAATACTAATATTACATGAAACATGACGTCACAAATAATGTTACGAGGTAATGTGGCAACATCTAGTAAAGTTATTCAAATGTGTGAATTAACACAAGGTTCTCAACTTTGTTACGGTGTGAGTCTTGTTAATCCTTCCATGTTATTTACTTGATCAAACGAAACTTAGCCAGCCATAACAAAAACTAAGACGGTAACATGCAACGTAGCGGCACGTCTTTTTTTAAATTACAAAAATCATTAAACGTTGAACATCTAAGGATAAGTTATCGTTTTTAAACATTAACACAATAAGTTACTGGCGGCTGATTACCAATAATTTTTCGTTAAAGGTAATGGTTTGCGGATAATTACGATAATTTTTTTAAAATCTGTGTACCCAGTAACTTGTCATTATTAAATCATGTTTACCTAATCCGGCTTAGTTATATGTGTACACATTAAATTGACATCATTATATCATGAAATCCTTTCTGACATTATTATCTGCTGGATTTATAAATCTGTAAAAGAACACAACATCACTTATTCTGTCGGGTATACAGATTGAGTTTGCTCAAAGAGTGCAAAACCTGGGTGTCTACTTAAACAGAACACTAACTATGGAAAATCACATAACAGCCAGTTACAGTTATGTGGTGGGGTGGGTGAATATACATTGTTGTTCTTTATTTCATAAATGTAATTTATTTTAATGTCATGATTATGTCTCTTTTGATAAAAATTGTATGTACAGCGCGTCGAGCCCAGCCCTAGGCTGGGGTACCGCGCTATATAAGAACTCTTATTATTATTATTATTATTACTAATAACATGCTTTGCAAGGTTATTTTTCTAGAGCTGCCGAGGATTAGTCATATCAGACCTTTCTTAACGTTCGAAGCATCAAAGAGGTTGATGTCTGCATTCGTGCTATCACGCATGAACTACTGCAATGCTCTCATGGTGGGTTTTCCAGTTACGCTCATGGATAAAATTCAAAGAGCACAGAATAATGTGGCTCGCATTGTTTTTCGCAAACGCAAATTCGACCATGCTAAAACAATTCTGAGAGAGCTGCACTGGCTGCCGGTCCGCGCTCACAAAATTACAAAAAGTACAAAATTGAAACTTTATGCTACCACTGCTTACATGACCTGGTGCCGTCCTATCTCAAAGCACTCATTATGCCTTATGTACCCAAACGACAGCTCCGCTCATCCGATAGTGGCAAAATATCGATACCGCGTGTTCACCTTGAGACTTACGGAAAGCGAACTTTTGCATTCGCTGGCCCAACAATTTGGAACGCCCTTCCTGTCGCTCTCAGAAACAGCCAGACACTGGAGTCCTTTAAAATCGATTTTAAAAAACATCTATTTCGCAAACACCTTCTGTGGTGATGCTGTCTACCATCTTATTCCAGTTAATGTATATTGGCTTGTGTTGCTTATGGTTGAATGGGATGAAAGACTTTGACTTTGTGTACTTGTATGTAGTTTTATATTGTTGCGTTTGTTTTTAACTGTGGTAAATTTCAGGTTGTTTTTATTTCTATTTTTAAAATGGTTGACTTTGTACCACGCTTCGAGCTTTTGGGGATGATGCGTGTTTTTCAAATAAACTTTTTTATTATTATAAATAAAATAAATGTTTTACTAATAAAAGCATCCTCCAGTTTTGCCACATGTGGCGCAAAAAATGACATCTCTTTCTATCTCTCTTTCTCTCTCTCTCTCTCTCTCTCTCTCTCTCTCTCATACACACACGCAAAACGCACTTACACACTCTCTCTTCCATCCTCTCTATCGTAACACTATTTCCAAGTTATTTCTTCCCTGACGACTGACTTGATAGTTCATTTATCAGTGTGTTCTTGGGCCCTACACACCTTGGTGTTTTCTTTGGGCCTTACAAGCATTTGTCTCTGGTGAGATTTTTGACCTTGCACAACTTTCCCTGTGGTGTGTTCTTGGGCCTTACACACCTTTGGATCTGGTGTGTTACACTTCAGTTCATGCATTTCCTGTATGTTTAATACACTTATACGTCTTATTCAGTTCACTGAATGGAAGCCCTCCCTCTTCGCAAACTTTGTAAACTTGAAAAAAAAAAGCATTTGAAAACGTTGAACTTGATGAACTTTAACCTTGATGAACTTTAACCTTGATGAACTTTAAAAGATATTCAAAAACTTCGATGTTCTCGTGATTTACCTCTAGTGTCGGACCAGGCATTGACCCGTTAACAGCAATGACCAATCTGGAATTGTTCCAACCGTCGGCAGTGATGACTTCATCCACGGAAACCTCTTGACTTCTTTGGTCCGCCTCCACTATTGTGTACAGTTTCCCATCCTTTGGGAACAAACCCATTCTGTTTGTGTTCATTGTCAGGCGGTAGTCGATCACCAGCCAAAACTCACAAGTATCGTTTTCCAGTAAACATTGCGTCACGACAAGGGGATTGTTGTACACGAGGCTCATCAATAAAATCAGGAATCGGTACCTGAGGGGGGAAAGGGAAAGCCGATATATTTTTTTTTTTTTATTAATAAAATCATTATCAGAATACAAATCATTCATCACCGGCTATCAAGTAATTACTTACGTGAATATAATTTTAATTCCATCACATTTATCTTTAATATTTTATACATTGCTAAAAATCTATGTTACTTTATATTTTTGAAGTAAATGTTTATGTTTGCAGAAGCGGCGTAGAGTGGTTAAGTGTCGCCCGTGGCAGGGGGAAGAAATGTGTCGCACCCTTCCACGAAGCACTCTTCCACAGTTAGATAAAAATGTTGCCAACCCCACCCTCATTTTGTCCCTGCGCATTGTTTATCAGGTCTTGTCAACTGAATTCTACTGCCATTCAAGAAAAATTTCAAAATAAGTCCAATGTAAAACTAAGCTCTAGAATTTGTAATTGTAATATTATCGATTTAAATGTAGCTGAAAGTTATTGCGAATACAATAGAATATTCAAAATAAGCTCAAGGACAAATATTTTTCCATCGAGACCGTTAGAGACCCTGTCGACCTTGACCCAAACTGATTGATGTACTGCAGCGTTTCTTAATCTGTGGGTAGCGACCTCTTTGGGGTTCGCACGACCCTTTCACAGGGGTCGCCAAAGACCATCTAAAAACATATATACTCTACAGTTATAAAGTATCAACGAAAATAATTTTGTCGTTGGGGTCGCCACAACGTGAGGAAATGTATTAAAGAGTCGCTGCATTAGAAAGGTGAGAACCAGTGCTCTACCATAACCGTTGATACAATTATGTATGGCCAGCTGACTTTGCTTATTTAATTTGTTCTCAATCTCAACATTTTAATAAGCTGTTTGAAAAGTTGCTATTACTATAGAATATGGTCTATTTTTTAGATTGTTAGTAGTATTGAATTCAATTTAGAGATTTATTGTCTATATATTTGATTTTGTGTCTTTGACAAGAACTTATGACCACTTTCCAGAGACCGGGGCAAAAACCGGTTTCAACTTGGCTGATATTTTTCATTTTTTATGGAAAAATTTATAAAACTTACGTCATTTTCATTTATGGATGCAGTGTCGTCACTTGTGGATATGTGGCACCCGTTTGTGGGTCTGGGATGAAATTATCATTTAAATATAACTTCTAGTTTTAAGTAAACTGGACTGGGTAGCCTCGATGAATTCTGTTTAAAATACGAACAAAAATATTGGATGTACACTTTGCTAAAGGAACTGTCATCATTTATTGAACTCCTTTGATTTACATGTAGCATTAATTTAAACATTTGCGACGAAAACCTTTATCAAACTGACAAAATTATCTTCAAATGAAATGGTCAACATTTTTTGTTCATGATATTATTCGAATGTTTCCCACATTTTACATGGCAGCCTGTTCATTTGTTCCTTTGATCAGTTGTTATGGCCCGGCCTTGCTGGCAGTCTTTGATAGCCTCAACTTTGGTTTAGCGCAGAGTTGTATCGTAGAGTTGTCTCCCCTTTTGTTATTTATCCATCGTCACCAATTAACCATTCATTCCCCAAATTTCTCGATTGGGAAAGTTTACACGATTTCCGGAGGGTTATACATAGAGGTAGTGCTTTCTCTCCGTCGATTGAAATTCTAGACTTTATATTCTAGAAAATTGATTCACTGACTTGAAATAAGACGGTCGACCGTGAACGGTAGACGTACCAGAGATACAAGAGATGTCCAGCTACCTATGCCACCTAAAGTAATACCTACAGTTAAATCCCAATCTGGAAAAAGGAAGACATGGTAAGCTTAAACTTTAAAGAAGGCACCACGATGAATGTGTCGACGAAAAGTCTTCTTCAGTGAACAACAAATGAAGGAAGGGGGATAGACTGCAATCAGGTTAGCAAAAAATGAAATTGAGTGAAAAAAAAATGGAAAACCTGAACAAATGAACGCAAGAAAACAACGAACGTGTCGACAGGAAGCCTTCACCAAACAAAAGTCAAAACAGAATTAAATAAATGAAACAACGTATGGGAAAACCTAAAATAGGATGTAATAATGTGTAATGGGATTCACTGTCTCTTAACTTGAGAACAGTTTAGGAACTGATAGCGTAGCATGAATTGTGGGTAAGGAATCACATGAATGGGAAGTACAAGAGAAGTGGATGAAATGGAATCAAGAAAAGGGGGCGGTACATGTGTTTTGATGGGAAATAAGTATTCAAAGTTTTTGTCATGTGCTGATGGTCCTTATAAGTGTGTATCATTTTATTTTCTGAAAATGTCGTATTGGTCAGAATATAATTACAACTGGTGTATTGGTGAGAATTTAATGACAACTGGCGTATTGGTGAGAATGAAATGACAACTGGCGTATTGGTGAGAATATGACAACTGGCGCATTGGTGATAATATAATAAACACTGGCGTATTGGTGAGAAAATAATTACAACTGGCGTATTGGTGAGAAAAAGACAATTGGCATATTGGTGAGAATTTAATAACAACTGACGTATTGGTGAGAACAACATCGGTCGTGTTAAATGTTGATTTAATTTGACGAGACATTGTTTTGTTTGATGTTTATACTTATTCACTAACCAAGTCCAGTTCCATCAATGCAGGCCATATGAAATATATATTACCTTTTTAATCTATATCAACTGTATCAATCTATATCAAATGTTTAAATCTATGGCAAATGTTTAAATCTATACCAAATGTTTAATCTATATACAATGTTCAAATCTATATCAAATGTTTAAATCTATATACAATGTTCAAATCTATATCAAATGTTAACATCTAGATCAAATGTTTGCGGTAATGACATTACAACTGATGTACGAAATTCCTTCCAGAAAAACTATAGTTGACTTATTGGGCAAGTTTTACATCGGCTGCGTCAAAAAGACTTAGTCACATAGTTGTAAGTGAAAAATTTAGTCACATAGTTGTACGTGAAAGACTTAGTCACATAGTTGTAAGTGAAATATTTAGTCACATAGTTGTAAGTGAAAGATTTAGTCACATAGTTGTACGTGAAAGACTTAGTCACATAGTTGTAAGTGAATAACTTAGTCACATATTTGTAGGTGAAAGATGTAGTCACATAGTTGTAAGTGAAAGACTTAGTCACATCGTTGTAAGTGAAAGACTTAGTCACATACTTGTAAGTGAATAACAAAGTCACATAGTTGTAAGTGAAAGACTAAGTCACATCGTTGTAAGTGAAAGACTTTGTCACATAGTTGTAAGTGAAAGACTTAGTCACATACTTGTAAGTGAATAACAAAGTCACATAGTTGTAAGTGAAAGACTAAGTCACATCGTTGTAAGTGAAAGACTTTGTCACATAGTTGTAAGTGAAAGATTTAGTCACATAGTGGTAAGTGAAAAATTTAGTCACATAGTTGTAAGTGAAAGATTTAGTCACATAGTGGTAAGTTGTGGCTCGAAGGCAACAAGTAAAACATCACGTGTTAATTACTGTTTCGTCCAGACCAAGAAAAAATTGTAGGAAATAGAGAAGATGTTTTTCTTGTGTGCGTCACCAAGGAAAGTAACGCCATTTTTAAAAAGTTAATATTTTTTAAATATATTAAACTAGAATAAATGACCCGATGTTATTGGGGATAATAATGGTAGGTCCTTTGCGATAATTTATGACTACTATTGCAAAAACTCATCCAAATTCATAACTTTTAAAATGTAATGATATTTACGTTTCTAACATCATTAAGTTTTGACAAGTGTTTATCTGCTATATATGATACGCATATCCTACACCCTTTCACGCTTCTTAACTACTTTTCCCCCTCTAAACATGACCTTAAATTACCCAGTCTAAATTATTACTAATTATATCACTTTTGTCACTTAAGAAATTAATTGAGTGACCATCACTACGCTGGAGAAATACTTTAGATTTACCCCTTTTCGTGCCCTTGAATTACAACTTTTTTTTCTCACTTTTTTTTAAAAACCTAATCCTAAATTTACAACAAAAACGTTATACATGATATAAATATATTTTGTATTAAAGGAATTTGATATATATTGATATCTTCATAAAAAATGTACACATATTTGCCTTTTTTAAAAATGATACATTATCAGAAAATCGTAAAACAAATAGTTCTTTATCTAAGAAGAATCTCGCCAGTGTCGAAACTAGGGGAGGGGGTTCCGAATTTGAAAATCCCCCAGGTCCCTAATTGAGGGGGGCCCCCAAAATAGTGTCCGAGAATTTTTTGTTACGTTAAATAATGTCGAATGCCAAAATGCAAGGGCCCCCAAAGAGGCCAAGCCCCCCCCCCCCCCCCCTCTCCAAAATCCAGAGCTTCGCCACTAAATCTCGCAACTGTTTTTCACGCCTATATCAAATTAAATTGCTAATCTCATAAAAATACACACCTCTTTTACTTTTTGCAAAGTAACAAAAAATTATATTTTATTATTTTTTTAAAGGAAATATTAACCCATCTTCATATGTTAAAATTTAATTTTCAAGTGTGTAAAATGATTGGGTTTTGAAATTTATGGATATACTTATATAAATGTACCCAAGATTTGTTAACGCCATTGATTTTCTTAATTGGTAAACATATGTTTATTTGTAAAAAGAGAATTTAACATCTCTTTTTTCACAAATGTAATACCATAGGTTTTAAATATATTGTCATCCACGTAAAAATGTACACATCCTATTTCCTACCTCCGATATGTATATACCCAAGAAGGTTAATTATTTATCAAAATCATTCCTATATTTTGAGACGTATCTTGTGCTGCCTGGGAAAAGTGACCAAGCCCTCCCCCACACAGATTTAAATAAATTTAGAAAATCTTCCACCGGATCTTTAACATCTTTAGCATTTGATATGGCTCGTTCTTATTTGTATGAGGTATAAGTGGATTAGTGAATGCTTTTTAGCTATGGAGTTGCGCTGCACTGATTGACTTAAACTGCATTTTCTGATTAGAATTGTATTTGAATGTTAGTTTTTATTACGTTATAAATTTAATAAAATTATATTTTTGGAGTTAAAACAGGCAAAACTTTTAAAATGTAAAAATAAACAAAGAAAAAATGTGTCTGTGTTTTATTAACAATTTAAAAAGCAATCAATTGTATTTATTACTTTTACTTTTAAGAAGGAAAAATACATAATCAGTTTTGCCACGCGCGGTTATTAAATTTAAAGAAATCTAAGAGTTTTGGCGAAATAGGCTTTTCGCAATATGACGTCATTTGTATGATTATTTAGAACAAATTAATTTTAATTTTAATTCGCAATATTAACAACGCACTAAATGACGCACTAAAAACGTGTGATGATTGGGTTTTCCCAATTAAATGTGATTATGGTGTAATTGTTTGATCATGATTTTTTTTTTCATTTTTTCATAACTTTCAAACACATATAAAATGCTTACAATAGTTCCTTTATTTGGTACTTTAAATGCATTTGTTATTTATAATAATAATTCTTAAACTTTTACTAAAATAAAAGCAGATTTAGAAATTGTTTTGGGCATTTAAATTTATTCGATTTCCATAAAATAATAGAAAATAACAAGGATTTTTTTTAGGAATCCGAGTGTACTTAAATCAGATTTCCCTTTAGGCGTTATGTGAACCTAAAGGCGAAATCTAAAGATTGGCAACTCCTGTGTGAAAGAAAGAGCATATAAAGCCTTTATCCGTCCGATTTTAGATTATGCATCTTCAGTCTGGGACCCATTTACCCAGAAGAGCATTGACAGGTTGGAGGCGG
>CAXITT010000012.1:150206-175761 GCA_964033795.1 Lymnaea stagnalis
TTTTTCCCCAAGGAACCCCCCCATTGCCCCCCCCCCCCCCAGCCCTCCCTTTAATCTCCTGTTATTGTGTAGTGTGCAGATCCTTAACCGTGTGAATGGATTTGAGGAAGAGGATCCCATCTGTAGTATTATAATCTTTAAACATCAAATCGATGCATGTTGGTTGTTTCCTACCTACTTACGTACCATATGCTTAATGTGTTTCTTCGTTCTTTGCTACATACTTCCATACCATATATAACATTTGTCTTATAATGTCCTACTAAACAAGTATTAACCACCAAGTATTATTATGATGAAAAGTGTAACAACAGAATGTGGAGACATATGTACCAGAGCCATCGAGTGACTTTTAGAGATCCCCCCCTCTCTTTTTTTCCCCCTTGCAACTTTTCGGATTTGTGCCCCTTGTTTCAAAGTTGATAGTTAAATTTGTTCCACATCACAACTTTGAGCCCCTGAAAAGTCGGAGCCACCCTCCCCCATTTTGCAGCCGCAGGGGTTGCAGAGCCCACGTGTTGGCTCCCTTATCTTACGTTTAACAAGAGTGTCTAGTTATAACAATGCAGACAATCTCTAATTTTTTTAAAGACTGAGAAAGGTGTCGTTAAAAATAAATTCTAATGATAATTGATATCGTTTATGTTTAAAATGAAATAGATACTATGGCTGGTGTGTTTGTAACCACCATTTAAAGAATACATTTGCTGAAAGCTATTCGTTTTTGGGTGGGTTAAATATTTGAATTGACAATATTGGTTTCTTCCAACTTTGCCGCTTGAATTTGAAATCAAAGGCTTGAAGGTGGTCTTGATTTTAATTGCTTTGGCCATTCCTATGGGACTCCAAGGGTTAACTGACTATTTAATGCCATTCAATAAAATAATTAAATGCAACTGAACATGTTAATTTCAAATGACTTTTTTATGTAATTGAGTAAATTAATGGTCATAACAATTCTTTCAATCTTCGTCTTGTATTTGTTTTAACAGGGAGAGACTTCAAATCCAATTATTCATCTCAAGCAGTGCTGCACAACTCAAAATGTAAGGCAGGCCGTGATATAAGGCGGGCCGTGATATAAGGCGGACCGTGATACAAGGCGGGCCGTGATGCAAGGCGGGCCGTGATGTAAGGCGGGCCGCGATGTAAGGCGGGCCGTGATGTAAGGCGGGCCGGGATATAAGGCGGGCCGTGATGTAAGACGGGCCGTGATATAAGGCGGGCCGTGATATAAGGCGGGCCATGATATAAGGCGGGCCGTGATATAAGGCGGGCCGTGATGTAAGGCGGGCCGTGATGTAAGACGGGCCGTGATATAAGGCGGGCCGTGATATAAGGCGGGCCGTGATACTTTATGAAACACTTGTGCGGACAAAAAGAAAATAGGACAGGGGGGAAAGCTTTTAAGAAAATAATCATCAAAAAGAATATTTCGTTACTTCGCGGGCCGCAAAGAGAGTGCTGGTGGTCCGCATGCGGCCCGCCGGCCGATTGCTGTACAGGCCCGATCTTAAGTGTCCCAAACAAAGGCTTTATGCTAAATTTTTATAGACCACGAGTTCATTTTCATCCAGTAACAAACCATGAACAATAATTCCTATCAACGATGGCTGTGAAATGAATTAACCCTTTCAGAGTAGCACAACTTGTTCACGTTCATAGGGTTAGAATTAGGGGGCATAGCTCATGTTTCTTTGTTTTTTTAATTGCAAAATTGTGTGCCTTGAAACAAAAACTGTTGTTTTTTTCTTTGGTCTGGTGCAACTAAGTAGTTGTGCTCAAGCCGTTGGCAATAACTCGTGATTATTAAGATCTAAAAGTTTTAGAGGAGGTTACAAAACAATCACAAAAAGAATGCACGTTAACATTACGGTCAATGAAGCCATTCCGCCGTTTGGAATGTTGACATTCTAAGAGTGATCGGCCAGGCTGAAAGACTGCGCTCGTAATTGGATCTCAAAATAATTATCTGGAGTGTTCTTTTCTATGTATCATGGTGCAGAACGGGATCCAGGAGTTGTCCAGACAAAATGGCTACAGAGGCCCTTCTGGCCAGAGACAATCACATATTAAGAACTGAACAGCCTAGGCTTAATACTAATCCATAACCTTTGAATCAGGTCACTGGAGATGACATCAATCTCATATGGAGATGACATCAATCTCATATGGAGATGGCATCAATCTCATATGGAGATGGCATCAATCTCATATGGAGATGGCATCAATCTCATATGGAGATGGCATCAATCTCATATGGTGATGGCATCAATATCATATGGAGATGGCATCAATCTCATATGGAGAATGACGTCAAACTCATATGGAGAATGACACGAACCTAATAAGGTGAATGACACCAATCTCATATGGAGAATAACACCAAAGTCAGATGGAGAATTACATCAATTTCATAAGGAGAATGACACCAAAGTCAGATGGAGAATGACATCAATCTCATATGGAGAATGACACCAAAGTCAGATGGAGAATGACATCAATCTCATATTGAAAATGACACCAACCTCAGATGGAGAATGACACCAATCTCATTTCACTTGCCCCTTATAATATGAACGTCTCAGAGAAACTCACTCCTACGAAGTCCCATAAAGTCCCAGGACAATAAACAATATGCAGTAGTCTCATAAAGTCCCAGGACAATAAGGAATCTGCAGTAGTCCCATAAAGTCCCAGGACAATAAACAATATGCAGTAGTCCCATAAAGTCCCAGGACAATAAACAATATGCAGTAGTCCCATAAAGTCCCAGGACAATGAACAATATGCAGTAGTCTCATAAAGTCCCAGGACAATAAGGAATCTGCAGTAGTCCCATAAAGTCCCAGGACAATAAACACTATGCAGTAGTCCCATAAAGTCCCAGGACAATAAACAATATGCAGTAGTCTCATAAAGTCCCAGGACAATAAACAATATGCAGTAGTCTCATAAAGTCCCAGGACAATAAGGAATCTGCAGTAGTCCCATAAAGTCCCAGGACAATAAACAATATGCAGTAGTCCCATAAAGTCCCAGGACAATAAACAATATGCAGTAGTCTCATAAAGTCCCAGGACAATAAGGAATCTGCAGTAGTCCCATAAAGTCCCAGGACAATAAACAATATGCAGTAGTCCCATAAAGTCCCAGGACAATAAGCAATATGCAGTAGTCCCATAAAGTCCCAGGACAATAAGCAATATGCAGTAGTCCCATAAAGTCCCAGGACAATAAGCAATATGCAGTAGTCCCATAAAGTCCCAGGATATTAAAGAATCTGAAGTAGCCATATAAATTCCCATAATGTTCACCAGTCATCACCATATTGTTTATGAGTCATATCCATAATGTCCACCAGTAATCTTCATAATATCAATCACTCATCTCCATCATGTTCACAAGTCATCTCCATAGTTTTTACCAGTCATCTCAATAATGCTCATCAGTCATTGTTAATCAGTCATCTCCATCATGTTCACCAGTCATCTCCATAATGTTCACCAGTCATCTCCATAATGTTCACCTGTCATCTCCATAATGTTCACCAGTCATCTCCATAATGTTCACCTGTCATCTCCATAATGTTCACCTGTCATCTCCATAAAATGCACTCTGTATGATCATCATTAAAGCCGAACCTTTATTGTTTTATTTACTCCAATTGTTTGTGTCACATCAATCCACAAACTAGATACAATTTTCAACGTACAAAAACATTGTAACATCCGAACTTTATTCTGAGCACTCATTCATTCAGTGTCAAACAACCCCATTCTATATCCTTTAATAAAAGATATGGATAGCAATGAGACAATGTAATGTATTGTAATGTACAGTAAAAATTTGATTCTATATCTTTATTTTTTTTTAAACAGCTTGGTATGTTATTTGGGTTTTTTATTGTATAAAACTCATTAGACTTACACAAATATTACATTAAAATTAAAGAGTAGAATAGCACAAACATTAAAATGATATATTTAAACATTCAACACATTTAACAAAAGAATGTAAGCAAAACATTATCAACTTAGTTGCCAAAAATACACCAAATAAATGAAGTTTCAGATTTTTTTTTTAAATTGTTGATGTTCATATTCAAGGTGCGCTTGATGTTCATGTTCTGGGTGTGCTTGATCAATCAATCTTTCTTTTAAATTATGAACATAAAGAAATGGTACATGTAGAACCAAGGACAACAACTACAGCATCAGGGACAACAACTACAGCATCAGGGGCAACAACTACAGCATCAGGGGCAACAACTCGTCAACATGTTATGAACAGATCAGCAATCGCAACATGAAAGTATATGAAGTTAATTTTTTGTGCGCACAGATTTGAATGTGATTTCAACAAGCTTAATAAACATCAGCTCAATACTTAAACAAACACAAGCTCAATACTAAAACACCAGCTCAGTACTAAAACACCAGCTCAGTACTAAAAAACCAGCTCAGTACTTAAACACCAGTTCAGTACTTAAACACCAGCTCAACAATAAAGCACCAGTTCATTGCTAAAACACCAGCTCAGTACTTAAATACCAGCTCAGTACTTAAACACCAGCTCAACAATAAAGCACCAGTTCATTGCTAAAACACCAGCTCAGTACTTAAACACCAGCTCAGTACTTAAACACCTGCTTAATCCTAATCTCCTGCCATGGAATAGTAAGGCACATTATTACTATTGTTGTGACGACTTCGACGCAATGCAATGGAAAGTATGACGATGATTATAAGGAGGGCAATTGTGACTGAGATGATCACAGCAATGAAGATTTCAATCCTGATCAATCCTGAAATCACATTTTTTTTTTTAATATTCTAAGTATGTCTAACAACTGTTATATTATGAAGTAGGTAGTTCAAAGGACATTTAAATTATCAATGCAGCTTAATATATGCAGTAATACTACTTGAGCAAATTAAGGCAGTCACACACTTTAATGGGACGCACGTGCCATGAAACATTTGACAGTTATTGCCCTTGAACACTACACAATATTAATGTGTGTAAATTCTTCTCATTGTATTCATTTAATAGAGAAGCACAACTTTTAAGGATTGTGGCACATTCTAAAATAAATCCATTAAATAATCTTAGAAAAATAATAATGAGAAATGAATTATCTCACCGCTTTCCTTCTCTACGGAATCCTTTTGTTCCTGGTAGGTAAAATCTCCACATTTAGGGAAGCCGACTGGGGCCTTGGGATGGAGAGCATAAGACTCGTTGAACACAAGGGCCATGCCATCTGTGTTGTGCAGTTCTATGTGACAATGCATCAACCACAGGCCAGGGTTGTCTGCCTTGATGCGCACCACGACATAGCTACATCAGAGGTCAAACAAGAAATACACCATTGACTTGAGATATGGAGCAGACATTTTAAGAAACACACAATTGACTTGAGATACGGAGCAGACATTTTAAGAAACACACAATTGACTTGAGATACGGAGCAGACATTTTAAGAAACACACCATTGACTTGAGATACGGAGCAGACATTTTAAGAAACACACAATTGACTCTGGATATGGAGCAGACATTTTAAGAAACACACCATTGACTTGAGATACGGAGCAGACATTTTAAGAAACACACCATTGACTTGAGATATGGAGCAGACATTTTAAGAAACACACAATTGACTTGAGATATGGAGCAAACATTTTAAGAAACACACAATTGACTTGAGATACGGAGCAGACATTTTAAGAAACACACCATTGACTTGAGATATGGAGCAGACATTTTAAGAAACACACAATTGACTTGAGATATGGAGCAAACATTTTAAGAAACACACAATTGACTTGAGATACGGAGCAGACATTTTAAGAAACACACAATTGACTTGAGATATGGAGCAAACATTTTAAGAAACACACAATTGACTTGAGATATGGAGCAGACATTTTAAGAAACACACAATTGACTTGAGATACGGAGCAGACATTTTAAGAAACACACCATTGACTTGAGATACGGAGCAGACATTTTAAGAAACACACCATTGACTCTAGATATGGAGCAGACATTTTAAGAAACACACCATTGACTTGAGATATGGAGCAGACATTTTAAGAAACACACAATTGACTTGAGATATGGAGCAGACATTTTTCACATTCAAATATGATATAAAAAGTACTTTTGCAGAAAATATTGAAAAAATCTAATTATATTATTTACATTATGACAATCAATTTAAAAGCAAAATTTAAAAAGATGTCATTAGTACTGGTCAGCTGCTAAATTTGTAATGTTGAAAGGACTCAACGATAGTTCATAATCATGTATATAAAGTAATAATTTAAAAATTTTAAATCTAAATTTTAAACAGCCAAGACTTTAAGCTAATTTGATGTCAGTTATTTTGTAAAAGTTTCCATAAATAAAATAATGTTCTCTAACATTATTTTCTTTTCAAAACATCTAATGTTATTTATTACTTTCCAATCTCAACAATAAAACATCACATCATCACCATTGGCACTAAAGCCCAAATAAAACATCACATCTCACAAACAGTAATGGTCATTGTCTCTTTTTGCTATTTTTAGCTTAACAATGGCCACCAGTGTTCAACTCTATTATTCCATGCTAAATTAGTTTATGTCATTATGTATGAGCTAAATTACTTCTATAAAAACAAAA
This sequence comes from Lymnaea stagnalis, assembly GCA_964033795.1. Classification (NCBI taxonomy): domain Eukaryota; kingdom Metazoa; phylum Mollusca; class Gastropoda; family Lymnaeidae; genus Lymnaea; species Lymnaea stagnalis. The sequence goes on from CAXITT010000012.1 coordinate 156,881, forward strand.
GAAATATAATTGAATGTTGTTTTAACATACCCTCCTGTTGGCACAATTATCGTATCTTTTAACACAGGTAACTCCAGTTCAAGACCAGGAACATTGTTACCTCCCCATGAGCTATTAGCCCACGAAGCAGCATTGCAGTAACTCTTTTCTCTGTCAGGATTACCTCTACAGTCAATGTCCAGATTTTCGCCAATCACCTTTCCTGAAATGTATCAAACAAACAACCAGAATGGAACGTGTAAATGCTGCGAAATGGATTTAAATTGAAAGATTAGTGTCAATAGTCAAATGTTCGTCAACAGCGAAATTCTGTTTTACACTTAAAACAAAAGTTGAAGTAACTGAAATGGAAAAATAAATATATAAATCCATTTACATGTTGTACGTAGCTATATTACAATTATTTTTATATGTTGTAACTTACCTATATTACAATTAATTAGATATATATTTTAATGTATAAAAGTTCAAAATAATTCAGTAAATAGATGGCAGTAAAACGAAAATTAGAAGTTGATTGATAATCATTATGGAGATTGCCAGTGAATACTATGGAGATGACTGATGAATGTTATGGAGATGACTGATGAATGTTATGGAGATAACTGATGAATGTTATGGAGATGACTGATGAATGTTATGGAGATGACTGGTGAATGTTATGGAGATGACTGATGAATGTTATGGAGATGACTGATGAATGTTATGGAGATGACTGATGAATGTTATGGAGATGACTGATGAATGTTATGGAGATGACTGATGAATGTTATGGACATGACTGATGAATGTTACGGACATGACTGATGAACTTTATTTGACATTTCTTATGACTACGTAAGTAGCTGAGTCTCACCAGTGGTGTGGTCATATGTTGGATAGCCCATCTTGACCACATGGAAACTGTGCCCATGCAAGTGTATGGGGTGAGCCCAACCTTTGCCCAATCCCATGTTTAAAAATACAAATTGATAAACTTTGTTGTTCTGTGGAGACACATGACATGAATGACATGAATGACATGAATGACATGAAATGACATGACATTTACCATTTAGCAGCTTCAATGGTTTATGTTTTATTTGTCACTTTAGAGTGAGCAACAGCAAAACAACACTACAGCAACAGCATAAAGACAGCATGAAAACAGTATAACAACGGTTTTAACGACAGTATAACAACGGTTTTAACAACAATATAACAACAGTATAAGACTATAATAGCAGTATAACATACTATGTTATTTCAATTTTGAGCATTCACTTCATTTACTAATATTGTATATAATCAGAAACTAATAGCAGAATTTTTTTATATTAACCAACAAATGTTTAGAACCTTAGAACTGAACAAATAGCAAACAAATGTTTGAAGTTTAGAAGTGAAAATATTAACCAACAAATGTTTAGAATCTTAGAAGTGAAATTTTGAAAAAATCATTTTTTCAATTTCTAAACTCTGACATGATTGCACAACACAATTACTTAAGAGTGGTTGAGAGTCTCATTAAAATTGGCTGACCTCCAAAGATATAGAGTAAGAGCACTGACAAAGTTTGTCCTCCCCACAGTCACTAGAATTACAGAGGGTATTCACCTCTAGCGGTTGTGTCAGGGCAGCCACTGGAGGGGGCTGAAATAAACAGGAAATACTTTGATAACATCAAGTTTCCTTTAAGCTTTCTGGGCTCATTGTGTAACAACTGGTGGTAGGATTCTATTCCAAATTGTTTGCGGTTTTTTTAATATATATAATACAGAGTTAACATTTTTGGGAGTATAATGTGAATTTGAAAGATTGTTTACATCTTTGTTCAGGTTGCAAAGAAATATTTGAATATTTCCGCGGCTAATTACAGATGAAAGTGACTCCATTAATTCCTTGAGATATTCGTGACCTAGAGACCTGAAGAGCCCTGAACACACCTGGACAGTGTAGGGGTTTAACAGAAACCTCAAATTGTCAAACTGTTTAAAAAGTGGCCCAAAAAAATTTAATTACAAAGTGATTATGATTTTTTTTAGAGGGACGCCTAATCACTGAATAGAAAAATTCATGCATTATCTGCACTCATGAAATGTGTTAATAGAAAGAGCGAACAATTTTCAATAATTTAGTGAGTTTATTTTGTTCAAGGCCACCACGGTAGTTTTCTAAACATGTGTGAGCCGGTGTTCTAAAGCAAATGTAACGCATCTGTTTCTATTTTAATGGCTGCTCACACCGTCTTATGTTAATGTACAATTGTACAATTGAATGTGTCAACTTTCCCTTCGCTTTTTCTTTCTAACAATAACGTGCAGGTTCCAAGTTTCTACTGAAATTAAACGGCCCCTCTTCCTGACGATCGCAATGACCAATCTCAGACTAACTTTAAAATGATGGCCATTCACCGAGCCCGGTGTCCACGTGGTTCCAGGGAAGGCAAAGTTGAGAAAAATGTCTTTAATGGATTCAGATGAACTTAAGTCCCGTCCAGGCGTGTCAGGACTGACCACTGACCGCAGGGCATCAATGTGCTTACAGTCGGTGAAGTCTGCATGCGGGAAGTAGGAGAATGGACAATTGAACACCAGACACCTGTGGAGAGAAACATTCACGTCAAACAAGGAGATGCTCGGTGTTGGTCTAGTGCTGTGTATTTGGTCAAGTCAATCAAGGAGATGCGCGGTGTTGGTCTAGTGATGTGTACTTGGTCAAGTCAATCAATCATGGTTTGGAGAAGATATGTGTTTAAATGCAGACGGATTAAAGCTGCGTCTCGCCATTCCATGTAAATTTTTCCAGATTAGCAGCGCATCATTCTGTGTGTAACCACCAAGGTGTACATTCTGGCATTATAATCTATGTGTTACCAGCAAGGTGTACATTCTGGCATTATAATATATGTGTTACCAGCAAGGTGTACATTCTGGCATTATAATCTATGTGTAACCACCAAGGTGTACATTCTGGCATTATAATCTATGTATAACCAGCAAGGTGTATTTTCTGGCATTATAATCTATGTGTTACCAGCAAGGTGTACATTCTGGCATTATAATCTATGTGTAACCACCAAGGTGTACATTCTGGCATTATAATCTATGTATAACCAGCAAGGTGTATTTTCTGGCATTATAATCTATGTGTTATCAGCAAGGTGTATTTTCTGGCATTATAATCTATGTGTAACCAGCAAGGTGTATTTTCTGGCATTATAATCTATGTGTAACCAGCAAGGTGTACATTCTGGCATTATAATCTATGTGTAACCACCAAGGTGTACATTCTGGCATTATAATCTATGTATAACCAGCAAGGTGTATTTTCTGGCATTATAATCTATGTGTAACCAGCAAGGTGTACATTCTGGCATTATAATCTATGTGTAACCACCAAGGTGTACATTCTGGCATTATAATCTATGTATAACCAGCAAGGTGTATTTTCTGGCATTATAATCTATGTGTTATCAGCAAGGTGTATTTTCTGGCATTATAATCTATGTGTAACCAGCAAGGTGTATTTTCTGGCATTATAATCTATGTGTAACCAGCAAGGTGTACATTCTGGCATTATAATCTATGTGTAACCACCAAGGTGTACATTCTGGCATTATAATCTATGTATAACCAGCAAGGTGTATTTTCTGGCATTATAATCTATGTGTAACCAGCAAGGTGTACATTCTGGCATTATAATCTATGTGTTATCAGCAAGGTGTGCATTCTGGCATTATAATCTATGTGTAACCAGCAAGGTGTACATTCTGACATTACAATATATGTTTTATCAGCAAGGTGTACATTCTGGCATTACAATATAAGTGTTATCAGCAAGGTGTACATTCTGGCATTATAATCTATGTCTAACTAGCAACTTGTACATTCTTGCATTTCAATCTATATGTGTTACCAGCAAGGTGTACATTTTGTCATTGCATAGATATACCCGAGTGTGCAGGGGCGTACCTTGACTAAATCCCCCTTAGGGCAAACTCCCAAAATTGCGCCCGGTCACAAACACAAACATCTATTCTATACTGTTGGTATCAAACATGAACATGAGCGCCACCTGGTGTGGTCGGACAAGGTGCCTTAGATGAAAAGATTTTGTCCCTCACACTCTTTTCTAACAGTATGAGCCGTGTTCTTCAAAGAAACTTTCATGAGTTGCCCCAACCTTTGATTAAACCCATTAACCAAGACCTCACCTAAACCACGACCTCACCTAAACCAAGACCTCACCTAAACCAAGACCTCACCTAAACCAAGACCTCACCTAAACCACGACCTCACCTAAACCAAGACCTCATGCACCTTTTCGCTTTCTCTTCTTTATCTGCGGCTTTGTCCGAGCATTTCCGACAGCTGCAGATAATTTTGAGAACTTGCAGTTGACCCTAGCACAACGCGTTCGTTCCTTCACAACCCATCGTGTAATTGTATTTACTTTGCTCTTGTTGCGTGGGACTTTCCTAGTGGTTGTCTTTTATTTATATATAACTTTTATATGTGTGTGTGTGTGTCTTGGGAGCACCACTATGGTAGAAACTATGATATACATAACATAATACAGTAGACATTGTCATTTTGGGGAGCTGGTCGGCAGTTCCTTCCCTTGGGTATCTTCATTCCCTTTTTGTGAGGTGAACATGTGCGCATTTTTAGGTAAGGCGCTGTTTTCTAGCTCCACTTCCTTTTCACAAAATCGAGACATGCGTATTTGTTTTGAAAAATAGCTTTGGGTGGAGGGGGACGGGGAGGGGGGTTAAGTCCAGGGGGCGGTGCAGCTCTCATGCTCCACATATCAGGGTATTCAATTACTAATAAAGTAAAAAAAAATAATAAGTTCAGAAATATTATGGCAATAACTGTCCTGCACAAACTAGTGCACAATTTTGTAAATTCCTAATATGGTTTGTCCTCTATATACACATTTCCGTGGTAGAACACCGAAGACAGCAGTGACTTTGAAAAGAAAAGACCACTCACTATCAGATTTCATTTCCAACCAGTGGCTTACCTAGCGTTAGCGCCACTGGGGGCGGGCCAAATTTTTTGCCACCCACTTCCATGAAAAGAACTATGTGTTTGGCCGAAAATGCCGCCCCCAAATATATAAGTGGCGCCACTTTTATCACGTACAAAACTTGGTGTGTTGTCAAGTAAATTGCTATAAGGTCAAGTATTTTTCCAAATGTCATAATAATATTTACAGACCTGTTGATTTCAGAGCAGTTTCTTCTCTTGGTCACCGGCTCCACGTCACGTGAGCCATTATATCTAAGAATAGCCTCGGCAACATGGTCAGTCACGTTGACTTCAAGAGTGACTGCCCTTATCCAGTAATTACCTACGCTTTGATTGGCTGTGATGACAAAATCATAACGCTCTCCGGGATTGATAATGAACGACTCCACCTCGATGGGCTGGAAGTTGTCACTGGGAACACAAAATTAGTTACGTTTTTAAAACAAGAATCCATTACTATTTCACCGTTTCATTTTTAAAATAATTTTTTACATTTTCGTGGGTTATACAAAATTACGTTTCCTGATGTTTTTTTATTCAATAGACAAACACCAACAATTAGATCAATTTAAAACAAACACCAACAATTAGATCAATTTAAAACAAACACCAACAATTAGATCAATTTAAAACAAACACCAACAATTAGATCAATTTAAAACAAACACCAACAATTAGATCAATTTAAAACAAACACCAACAATTAGATCAATTTAAAACAAACACCAACAATTAGATCAATTTAAAACAAACACCAACAATTAGATCAATTTAAAACAAACACCAACAATTAGATCAATTTAAAACAAACACCAACAATTAGATCAATTTAAAACAAACACCAACAATTAGATCAATTTAAAACAAACACCAACAATTAGATCAATTTAAAACAAACACCAACAATTAGATCAATTTAAATGTTCTCCAAAAAATCTTAAACAAGCTAACGTAACTTTAAGAAACTAGTTCTGGAGAAATGTCTGTCCACTTACCCATCTGAAGCAATGAGTGTGATCACATGATCATCTATAGAAACTCTGAAGGGGTACAAGTTGCCTGCACCTATGACACGAAATCTGTTGTTGAAACATAATGGATGCAAAACTATGTGTTACACTTACGGAAATATGACAAACTGAACATCTATGACACACTGAACAGTCTATGACACACTGAACAGTCTATGACAAACTGAACAGTCTATGACAAACTGAACATCTATGACACACTGAACAGTCTATGACACACTGAACAGTCTATGACAAACTGAACAGTCTATGACAAACTGAACAGTCTATGACAAACTGAACATCTATGACACACTGAACAGTCTATGACACACTGAACAGTCTATGACACACTGAACAGTCTATGACAAACTGAACAGTGTATGAACAAACTGAATAGTCTATGATATACTGAACAGTCTATGACCAACTGAAAGTCTATGACAAACTGAGCAGTCTATGACCACATAATACGCACTACCGTGACACATTAGTTTAATAACGCATTATTTGTTTGTAAAAGTCTACTGATAAAGGTGCAAACTTTAAAGATATTGTTTGAAATTTAACCAAGAAGATGTTAATTGAAAAAAAAAAAAAGAAAAAAAAAAAAAAAAAAAAAAAAAAAANGACACATTAGTTTAATAACGCATTATTTGTTTGTAAAAGTCTACTGATAAAGGTGCAAACTTTAAAAATATTTTTTGAAATTTAACCAAGAAAATGTTAATTGAAAAAAAAAAAAAGAAAAAAAAAAAAAAACACAATAATAGTAACTGCATTATTTATTTACTATCTAACACGGCATCATGGAGTCATTACATCATGGCATCATGACCTCATTGTGTCATTACATCATGGCATCATCCAATTATGATATTTTTTAATAATAGCATCACAATTTATTTATTTTTTAAATGTATATAAATATAAATGTTTCTAAATGTTTGTAGATCTTTCCGTTTGTGAATATTACAATTGATACCTGTTTGATTTAGATTGGATTACTGGATATACTATGACTGCTGTAATCCATACCTGTATGATTTATATTGGACTACTGGATAAACTGTGAGTGGTGCTTGATTATGTGTGCCATTAGGGTAGTAGTAACGTCCCTTCCCGTTGATGAGGCCTGATGTGAAGATGAACATGCTGAAATATCACAAAGTAAACATATTAAATGACAGATAAGTTGACACCCTGCAATGACAAATACATTCAACATTAACAAGACAGTAAGTTGACACCGTGCAGCGACAAAGATATATGTTGTTGTTCTCGTCCTTCTTGTTAAAAACTACCCAATATTTTGGTCTCATCTCCCGTGTTTGTAAATAATGTAATAATTCCTGTATGCAGAATTACAATCAACAGAGTCAATATACAGTTGCCAATCAACAGAGTCAATATACAGTCGCCAATCAACAGAGTCAATATACAGTTGCCAATCAACAGAGTCAATATACAGTTGCCAATCAACAGAGTCAATATACAGTTGCCAATCAACAGAGTCAATATACAGTTGCCAATAAACAGAGTCAATATACAGTTGCCAATCAACAGAGTCAATATACAGTTGCCAATCAACAGAGTCAATATACAGTTGCCAATCAACAGAGTCAATATACAGTTGCCAATCAACAGAGTCAATATGCAGTTGCCAATCACCAGAGTCAATATACAGTTGCCAATCAACAGAGTCAATATACAGTTGCCAATAAACAGAGTCAATATACAGTTGCCAATCAACAGAGTCCATATACAGTTGCCAATCAACAGAGTCAATATACAGTTGCCAATAAACAGAGTCAATATACAGTTGCCAATCAACAGAGTCCATATACAGTTGCCAATCAACAGAGTCAATATACAGTTGCCAATCAACAGAGTCAATATACAGTCGCCAATCAACAGAGTCAATATACAGTTGCCAATAAACAGAGTCAATATACAGTTGCCAATCAACAGAGTCCATATACAGTTGCCAATCAACAGAGTCAATATACAGTTGCCAATCAACAGAGTCCATATACAGTTGCAATTTGACAATTTATTGAATTGGTGGTGTTTTTTTTTCAAACGTTAACAAAACATGTTTTTTTTAAAATGTTTTTGTGTTTTTTTTTGCTGAAAAAGTTATATTAAATCAGGACAAAGTCGGATTAGGGGCGGTTCTCAAAAATAATAACATTTTAATTTCAAGACTTATTGCTTTAAAATAAGTTTATTTAAATCCATGACTTAGATTTGAAGAGTACTATCCAGTTGTTATACATTTGGCGATTAGAGAAATAGATGTTCTCTTTGAAGACAGACCTGAAGGCCGCCCCTTCCAGTGAGTGACTAGGCTGTAGTTTGCGTCTGTCCTCATAGTTGCCATACAACATCTTGTAGTGGAGCAGATCGGAATCCATATTGTGGTTCCAGTCCTGAAATAAACCATTGAATTCACTGACGTGTGTGTAAGATGGAGTTGAATGAATTCATTGACATGTGTAATTTGGAGTTGATTGAAATTCATTGACATGTGTAAGATAGAGTTGATTGAATTCAGGGACATGTGTAAGGTGGAGTTCTCTAGATTCATAGCTTAAAACATTATTTAAAGACAATTTTACTCAGATCTGAGTCTTTCTTTGACTGAGACGAAACGTTCTTTTTAAATCCTGCATAGTAACTTCGCTTTTGTTATTGGGTGGCTGGATGGATGGCAAAAATCTTCGAATGTCTAACTGATCCACTTCCCCTCAACTTATTGAGCTGAAATGGGGCACATAGAATCGTTGCCAATGACAACACATTCTGTCAAATTTTCAGCCCCACCCCCGAATAGCAGCTCCAAAAAATCAATAAATTCTCTATAACAGCGCTCAATGAGATTCTTTAAAAGAGAAAAATCGCAAGTGCTTTGGAGCGTTATATTTTCCTTTGGTTTTCTATTAATTCGGAGCATTGGCCTGACAAAAAAGTGCAGTTGCGAGCGTTTGGGGGGGGGGGGGGGAGAGCACTTATTGAGATTGGTATAAAGTGCGTTTCTTGTATCCATGATTTGTCAAATTTTTAACCCCTCCCCCCCCCCCCCCAATTGCTCGATGTTAAATTTTATACAGGATTTATACGAAAAGGTATGTTTTTAAGGGTTGTTACATTTTACACTTCAACAATTGACTTGTTCTAATATCTAAGTTCACACCATTCATAGAGTTTTAAGACATAAGGTAATGTCCAGATGTAATAGATTATATTGTCTCTGTCTTTTTATGCCAAGTGAAACAATAATAATAATAAAAAAGTTTATTTGAAAAACACGCGTCATTCCCAAGAGCTCGAAGCGCGGTACAAAGTCAACCATATTAAAAAGAGAAATAAAAACAATCTAAACTTTACCACATTTAAAAACAGACAATAAATGTATTTTAGAGACCGTATCATACCCATCAAAATACCATCATGGGGATGATGTGTGTTTAAGACCTTTGCTGTATATGTAGAAAGAAACAGATGACTAATGCCTCACCTGTAGCATCATAATAAACTCCTCCATTGGCGGGGCAACTCTCTCTCTTACAATGAAAGCCCCCAACAAGCCCATCGATAGTAGGGTGCCCACATGGGCGTGATACCATAGGGTGCCTTTGGGATAGGCCTTGAAGTTGTATGTAAACTGTTGGCCTGGCATTATAGGACACTGGAAAGGAAGGTGAGAAGATCTGATGTTTAAAAGTGTCAAACCTTATTTCAAAATATTTTTTTTTAAATATTCTTCATGTAGTTTCAAATATAAGAAAGTGGACTGAGATTATCATCTTCTATTAAAATCACATTACAAGCCAATGCTGTAAAGTTGTATGGGTCATGTCACCCCGTGACACGCATCTATATTTAGATTGCCATTTCATGCATGCACGTGACAAGAGCTGGAGACAAATGGACGGCTTGCCATCAGTGATCCTGTCTGGTTTGGGCTACATTAGTCGCACATGCCAGCTGCTTGTGATTATCATCGTGATAGGAACAGCTCCCTGCAGTGCAGCCGTTAGAAGGGAAATGTTACACGCGCCTACTCCAGCTGGGGTCTCAAGCACGGGAATCTCACTGTAGTGGTCTCAAGCACAGAAATCTCACTGTAGTGGTCTCAAGCACGGGAATCTCACTGTAGTGGTCTCAAGCACGGGAATCTCACTGTAGTGGTCTCAAGCACGGGAATCTCACTGTAGTGGTCTCAATCACGGGAATCTCACTGTAGTATCTCAAGCACGGGAATCTCACTGTAGTGGTCTCAAGCACGGGAATCTCACTGTAGTGGTCTCAAGCACGGGAATCTCACTGTAGTGGTCTCAAGCACGGGAATCTCACTGTAGTTTTGACGACCTTTGAGTACACTCAGTGTCACAGTCGCATGCGGCAGACTTCTTTAAATAAAGGTCTTTGGTGCACTTGGGAGGACGTTGCTTTGCTGACGGTGGAGATATCTCCATTTCCCGCACATCCTACAGAGCTGACATTTGGTACAGTGTCTGGTTGAAATTTGGTACACTACACAGTTTACATTTGGTACAATGCATAGTTAAAATTTGGTACACTACATAGTTGAATTTTGGTACAGTGCTCAGTTGATATTTGGTACAGTACACAGTTTACATTTGGTACAGTGCGCAGTTTACATTTGGTACAGTACATAAATGACATTTGATACACTACACAGTTGACATTTGGTACAGTGTACACAACAGTCTTATGTTTCCTTTTTAATTCCTAATAATGCGAGTTCATAGGTCATAGCGAAATACAACCCCCCCCCCCACACACCTTTTTTCCAAAATAAATATCTTATTAAAATGTGACAATGTCACAGACCTGTGTCACGTATCCCACACCATCCATCCACGGTGTGCCTCTCTGGTGGATGCCATGCCAGTGGATTGTCACGCCGGTGTTCAACATCAAATTTTTGACATGGATTCGGACCGTCTGTCCTTCATACACCTGGCCAGCGGACAAAGGGAAAGAAGACAATACAGGTTGTCAAAATTCAAATTTGCACTCCCCTTAAATTAATTTTGAAGAGTCACTGGGACGTTCTATAATCACATCAAACATTATAAGACAATGGACCGTCGCATCAGGTTTACTTCCCCTGTTGTTGTTTTTTTTTTTTTTGTTGTTTTTTTTGTTTTTTTTGACAACACATATTTTTTAAACGTGTGCAATTGTGGATAAAAGCTGGTTATTTTCTGTTAATACTTTGAAGATTACATTTGACAGTTCTGGAGGTTTGCTTCCCTTGTTGTTTTTTTTTTTTTTTTGTTGTTTTTTTTGTTTTTTTTGACAACACATATTTGTTAAACGTGTGCAATTGTGGATAAAAGCTGGTTATTTTCTGTTAATACTGTGAAGATTACATTTGACAGTTCTGGCTTAAAATAGTTTGATATGTGTATGTTTACATCTTTGTTTCCACTATCTTTAGCTCTGTGCTACAAACACGTGACTGGTTTAGATAAAACAAATGAAAATCCACAACTTGTTCAATTCCATGCAGATATGTTAAATCCAAATTTTTAATTGGGCCATCTTCATCGATAGTAATGGTGGCCTAATTATAGCAGACAGCTTTGGTGTGGCGATGCCATTTTGGTTCAATTACAACTGTGAGGGAGCAGGGCCGGCGCTAGGAGATGGTGAAGTGGGTGACCCGAGGCCCCGCGCTTTGCCGTAGTATATTTATAATATACCTACGCCTACTAATAGTTCCTAATCCAGTCAACACAATATTCGGAGTTATTAGATGGTCAAATGGTCTGAAGGTCAGTCTGGCTCCCATACTATCCCTTCGAGATAAATCTCAGCAAGGCCCCAGTACGACCATAACGTGTCTTAATATGCTATCGGTGACATATAGAACGTCAACGGCCCCGCAAAATTCAATTTGCCCAAGGCCCCGCACCCTCCTAGCGCCGGCCCTGGAGGGAGAATAACCCCCACCCCAATTTACGTCTGGCCCTTCAATTATATAACTATTCCTCCTCTATACACTCATGTCATTAAATTGAGTGATTTATTTTTAGTCTTTAGGAAACAAGTATAAAAATGGTATGTTTTTGAATGATGCGTTGATCTAATGATAGGTTTACAAAAAGGTTTTACAATAACCAACTGATTCTTACTTCAATCGACGGTCCTGGCATGGTTCTATTAACAGTTACCACCAAACGTTGCTTCTCCCATCCATCAGCCGTGACAACTTCATTGTCATTCACCGTGTCAGCTGTGGTGACGTTGGTGACGTCATAACGGTAGAGTTTCCCGTTCGTCGGGAAGACAGCTACGTTTCCCGCCATCATCGTGAGGCGTGTCTCGACCTCCAGCCAAAACTCGCAGACGTCATCCGCCATGGAGCACCCAGCACTTACTGACGTCATAGCACAACTCAACATGAACAAGGTGACACTGAAATGTGCATTGGTGTTTTCCTTTATGCATAGAATTTTTCATCTTTGTTATAATTGTTTTATGGATAATGCGTTTATCTCTTTGCTTCTACGCGGGAATCTCTCATTAAAGTGCCCTAATTGGATGCGGCTATTGTATGTGATCTAACTAACGGGTGTTTTCAATAAATTTATGTGTCATTTACAAACATTTTAGCTTCCGATAATTCCCCCCCCCCCCCAACCAAACCCGTATTTTTTTTATAAAATGTGTTTTCAATAAATTTATGTGTCATTTACAAACATTTTAGCTTCCCATAATTCCCCCCCCCCCCAACCAGACCCGTAGTTTGTTTATAAAATGGATTAATACACAGCTTTAATACTTTGTCCTTAGCGGCCACACAAATGCTTTCAGCCAACTTCATTCAATGGCAACAACAAATCTTTCAACTCTGACATTTCTATTCTTTAGAAATCAGCTTTCATGTCATCTTTTAGTTCAACAATCAGCTTTCATTTCATTTCTTAGTTCAACAATCAGATTTAATTTCATTTCTTAGTTCAACAATCAGCTTTCATTTCATTTCTTAGTTCAACAATCAGCTTTCATTTCATTTCTTATTTCAACAATCAGCTTTCATTTCATTTCTTAGTTCAACAATCAGCCTTCATCTCATCTCTGTTCCTTCTCTCGTTGACGTCACTTGCATCTCACTTTCGACGAGCAAAATGTACTTGTTATTTTATGAGTCCCATCTACGTGTTTACCTTTTGTATTTTATGAGTCCTATCTACGTGTTTACCTTTTGTATTTTATGAGTCCCATCTACATGTTTACCTTTTGTATTTTATGAGTCCTATCTACGTGTTTACCTTTTGTATTTTATTAGTCCTATCTACGTGTTTACCTTTTGTATTTTATTAGTCATATCTGCGTGTTTACCTTTTGTATTTTATTAGTCCTATCTACGTGTTTACCTTTTGTATTTTATGAGTCCTATCTACGTGTTTACCTTTTGTATTTTATGAGTCCCATCTACGTGTTTACCTTTTGTATTTTATGAGTCCTATCTACGTGTTTACCTTTTGTATTTTATTAGTCCTATCTACGTGTTTACCTTTTGTATTTTATGAGTCCTATCTACGTGTTTACCTTTTGTATTTTATTAGTCCTATCTACGTGTTTACCTTTTGTATTTTATGAGTCCTATATACGTGTTTACCTTTTGTATTTTATTAGTCCTATCTACGTGTTTACCTTTTGTATTTTATTAGTCATATCTACGTGTTTACCTTTTGTATTTTATTAGTCCTATCTACGTGTTTACCTTTTGTATTTTATTAGTCATATCTACGTGTTTACCTTTTGTATTTTATTAGTCCTATCTACGTGTTTACCTTTTGTATTTTATTAGTCCTATCTGCGTGTTTACCTTTTGTATTTTATGAGTCCCATCTACGTGTTTACCTTTTGTATTTTATGAGTCCTATCTACGTGTTTACCTTTTGTATTTTATGAGTCCCATCTACGTGTTTACCTTTTGTATTTTATGAGTCCTATCTACGTGTTTACCTTTTGTATTTTATTAGTCCTATCTACGTGTTTACCTTTTGTATTTTATTAGTCATATCTGCGTGTTTACCTTTTGTATTTTATTAGTCCTATCTACGTGTTTACCTTTTGTATTTTATGAGTCCTATCTACGTGTTTACCTTTTGTATTTTATGAGTCCCATCTACGTGTTTACCTTTTGTATTTTATGAGTCCTATCTACGTGTTTACCTTTTGTATTTTATGAGTCCTATCTACGTGTTTACCTTTTGTATTTCTCACAAGAAGGCGTTTAGCCGACACGGTCTATGACTTTTTGTCTCATTCCAGATTTTACATACTTTTTTAAAAAATTCATTGCTTTTGAGCACCCAATCCTGTTGTCCCGTCCTCACAAGACCAAATTTTCATTTCTCATTCTTTTTTTTTCTTTTTTTAAAGCTATCCCCATTCACAGAATCCTATCTCTACTTCTGTGGGCCCATTTGATTGCGCCATTCTACCATTTAGCTTTTTTTCCCCTCTCTCTTTTTTTTTAAATTGAAGGTTTAACATATGTTGGCGATAAGCGCCCTCTACGAAAAAAAACTATGCAATGGAAGACTCACTAAACTACAACTATTTCCTTTTCTCTGTCCCCTGTTAAGGGATTCATTTAAAGATTCAAAATACAAATCCCTAATTTTAAAAAAAGAAAATTCTCACCAAATGAAATCTACATTAACTTTCGTTAGACCAACATCAGCACAAAATTTCTCCATCATGTTCTTGGATGTTCTCGACAGAATGTTAGAAACTCGAGAGTTCGTCTTTCTTTGAAAAAAGTTGTATTGATGCTATGAACACATCTGATTTGATGCTGAAAGGGTTAATGGTGTGTGTCTCATTGTGTCTCACTGTGTCTCATTGTGTCTCACTGTGTCTCACTGAAGAAATTATCAGATGTTATAATTTTATGGTGTATAGAAAATATTTGACAATTTAAATATGAAATGCCTATTTTAAAATGATAATTTCAGCTGAAATTGGAGATAAAGAAATAACTCTCGATAAGTTCAATGAAAAAAAAAAGCTCTTCCAGTCAACGAAATAGAATCTAGTGCAAGCCAACCAGGAATAGATGCCAACCAGGAATAGATGCCAACCAGGAATAGAAAGTAAAAACCCCTTTTAGACAGTGTTTCCAATTCAATCATGAACATTTCCCTACAAATATTTTAAATATTCACATTTTTTCAAGACACAATTTCTTAACGGACATAGTATCAAAGACTTAGTAACAATTGTTGGCGTCGGTTCTGTGCGGACATAGTATCAAAGACTTGGTAACAATTGTTGGCGTCGGTTCTGTGCGGACATAGTATCAATGACTTGGTAACAATTGTTGGCGTCGGTTCTGTGCGGACATAGTATCAAAGACTTGGTAACAATTGTTGGCGTCGGTTCTGTGCGGACATAGTATCAAAGACTTGGTAACAATTGTTGGCGTCGGTTCTGTGCGGACATAGTATCAAAGACTTGGTAACAATTGTTGGCGTCGGTTCTGTGCGGACATAGTATCAAAGACTTGGTAACAATTGTTGGCGTCGGTTCTGTGCGGACATTCTAAAGTTCTTACGGAGACGCCATTTTTTAAGACAAATGGTTTACGGATAGTCTGTACATTTCCGGACGATTGACAGCCCTGTTTTTTATAGGGCTAGCATAAACTAGAAATGCTGAGCGTAAGTTACACCAAGAAATTTCTACTCCCCCGGAATCAAGGGAAACAAAAGAAGTAGTAAGATATGCGCATGCTTAAATCCTGTAATGATGACAAACCGCTTATAGGAAAACAGCGCGGCTAATAAAGAACTCAATTTAAGTTACTAAAAATAAATTGAATAATCGATAGATTTTTATGAACACACAAATAGCCGCGCTAGTAAAACGGTGCGGAGGGCGAACTGAAATAGCATGATAAATCAAGTGTGAAGATTTCATACACAGTCCTCGGCTGACACGTCGTGCCAAGGGCTGGCCACTGTTGGACAGTCATCCAAGGCCCCTGCTAATTAGGAAGTAACACACATGAAATACGCAGTAAAATACAGTACGGGCGATACTGGGGGCGAACGTTTGAAAAAAGATTGTATATTCGGTCTAGTGCTTTGATTCACATGCCGTCTGTGGTATCAAGGAGCCGCCAAGTAGGCAACCACCTAATAAATGTAATATCCGTAATTAATGTAACTTTAAAGTACAGATATATCGAACAGACTCTGTAAATTTCATTAGACACATGTATAGTGCAGATCGCTATAAGACAGAATTATATACAACCAGCCCATACAAAGTTCGTTCTACAAATGCCTAGGAATAACCACGTGCACCAAAGACATACCAGACCAGACGTCATGATTGCAATAATAATACGACAACAAGTAAATTGAGGCAAGGCTTTCATTAACTAATAAATCTCTCAAGAAATACACCGCGCCAATTAAACTGAAGAAAAGGTTTGGGAGAAGGTCACTTGCGGTACAGCCATAAGACCGTCACATTGTGGTACAGCCATATTGACCATCTCATTGTGGTACAGCCCTGTAGACTGCGACATTGTAGTACAGCCCTTTAGACCGTCACATAGTGGTATAGCCGAAACAGGCTATGTAGGCTACATGCCTTGTCCACTGAGTGATCAGAGGATGGTTCATGGCAAAAGCCTCAGCCACATCTTGTGGACTGTGGCCCGTGGCCAGGTACTTAACATAAATTATGTCCAAGACCTTAATGAAGGTAACACTCAAATCAACGTGTGAAAAGAAGACAATAAAATAGTTTATATAAGGGTGGTCCTTAAACCTTGGCATGGGGCTCCCCGAGCCCAACATCGCCCAATGCATAATCTGGCGTTGAGTAAAACCAAACATAGTCCAGCCACACTGAGGTAGGAAGGGGTTCTCCGGCCGCGGCGCTGTTTTCTTTACACAGAGTTGCGCCATCTTTTGGCCAACTACAGAGTGGCGCCATCTTTTGGCCAACTACAGAGTGGCGCCATCTTTTGGCCAACTACAGAGTGGCGCCATCTTTTGGCCAACTACAGAGTGGCGCCATCTTTTGGCCAACTACAGAGTGGCGCCATCTTTTGGCCAACTACAGAGTGGCGCCATCTTTTGGCCAACTACAGAGTGGCGCCATCTTTTGGCCAACTACAGAGTGGCGCCATCTTTTGGCCAACTACAGAGTGGCGCCATCTTTTGGCCAACTACAGAGTGGCGCCATCTTTTGGCCAACTACAGAGTGGCGCCATCTTTTGGCCAACTACAGAGTGGCGCCATCTTTTGGCCAACTACAGAGTGGCGCCATCTTTTGGCCAACTACAGAGTGGCGCCATCTTTTGGCCAACTACAGAGTGGCGCCATCTTTTGGCCAACTACAGAGTGGCGCCATCTTTTGGCCAACTACAGAGTGGCGCCATCTTTTGGCCAACTACAGAGTGGCGCCATCTTTTGGCCAACTACAGAGTGGCGCCATCTTTTGGCCAACTACAGAGTGGCGCCATCTTTTGGCCAACTACAGAGTGGCGCCATCTTTTGGCCAACTACAGAGTGGCGCCATCTTTTGGCCAACTACAGAGTGGCGCCATCTTTTGGCCAACTACAGAGTGGCGCCATCTTTTGGCCAACTACAGAGTGGCGCCATCTTTTGGCCAACTACAGAGTTGGTTTTTTGGGGGGGTTTTTGTTTGTTTGTTGTTGTTTTTTGTTTTTTTTTTTTTGGGGGGGGGTATTTTTATTCTTAATATATATTTTTTTTGTGCGGAGCGCACAAATCTTGGACAGCCCCGGGCATCCCACCCTAGCTCCGCCCCTGCCCAGCTATTGAAGTTTGGTGAACCAGTTAACACGTTCAGCCGTTTGGTGCACTAGTGAGGTTACCGGTCATGCCCACCCCCACCCCCCTTACACCCGCCCAAGGCCTGTGTGCAGTAACAATTAAAGAACTTAGTGCACGGATCTTTCATTTCGAGTTTTGTTGACAATGTTGAAAGTTGAGTGAAACACGCGGGAAGGCGTCAGTTCTTTGAGTTGTTTAGACTGTACCATAGACAATCCAATGGTTCTCCAATGGTTCTCCAATGGGACTCTGGGAGAATAAGACTCGCCACACAATTCGAGCAACACAGTTGCCGGGCGATGTGGCTTCTTCGCCTGATCTCGTCAATGTTTCCCGGAAACTTAAACTATCAAAGGGGCTCGTCATGTGGGCTGGTGTAGTGGGCTGGCGTAACTTCGGCAAATGACAATGGTCGGTGATTCAAGGGAAGGAAATATGTTAAAAAAAACAAGGAATGGGATAACATGAGAAAGGCCCTTTTCCGATTGGCTGAACGTGCACTCACCCTCAATGCGTTTGAGTTTAACGGCCAACTCTTCGACCAAATCAGGGGTGTTGCCATAGGGACTAAAATGGGACCCAGCTACGCATGTTTTTCTGTATGGGGCATTGCAAAAACATGGTGGAGAGAGACTTCACGTGACTCCTCCGTGAATTTGACAAATGATACATTGGTGAGAGTATTGGGATCACCATTATAAAGGGGGGCAAAATTGACCATAATTATGTTTCTCTCTCCATCTCTCTCTCTATTTCTCTCTATCTCTCTCTCTATTTCTCTCTCCATCTCTCTCTCTATTTCTCTCTCCTTCTCTCTCTTTCTATTTCTCTCTCCATCTCTCTCTCTCTATTTCTCTCTCCCTCTCTCTCTCTCTTTCTCTCTCTCTCTCTCTCTCTCTCTCTCTCTCTCTCTCTCTTTCTCTCTCTCTCTCTCTCTCTCTCTCTCTCTCTCTCTCTCTCTCTCTCTCTCTCTCTCTCTCTCTCTCTC